>JAXCGZ010011809.1:25000-35000 GCA_037179515.1 Halocaridina rubra
TATATATATATATATATATATATATATATATATATATATATATATATATATATATATATATATATATATATATATATATATATATATATATATATATATATATATATATATATATATATATATATATATATATATATATATATATATATATATATATATATATATATATATATATATATATATATATATATATATATATATATATATATATATATATATATATATATATATATATATATATATATATATATATATATATATATATATATATATATATATATATATATATATATATATATATATATATATATATATATATATATATATATATATATATATATATATATATATATATATATATATATATATATATATATATATATATATATATATATATATATATATATATATATATATATATATATATATATATATATATATATATATATATATATATATATATATATATATATATATATATATATATATATATATATATATATATATATATATATATATATATATATATATATATATATATATATATATATATATATATATATATATATATATATATATATATATATATATATATATATATATATGTATATATATATATATATACATATATATATATATATATATGTATATTTATATATATATATATATATATATATATATATATATATATATATATATATATATATATATATATATATATATATATATATATATATATAATATATATATATATATATATATATATATATATATATATATATATATATATATATATATATATATATATATATATATATATATATATATATATATATATATATATATATATATATATATATATATATATATATATATATATATATATATATATATATATATATATATATATATATATATATATATATATATATATATATATATATATATATATATATATATATATATATATATATATATATATATATATATATATATATATATATATATATATATATATATATATGTTCTGGTTTTACGTCACGGACTCCCTTATCAACCAAGGGCTAGGACGGTTGCCTTCTTGCGAAGGACTTGTTTTGGCAGATGTAATCCTTACGCTGAGTGCATGCCTTTGCTAACCTCAGACCGTGACGGGGCGCGAACCCTCGACCTGATGCCTCAGAGTCGGAGACGCTACCGATTGAGCCACGGCAACTACATATATATATATATATATATATATATATATATATATATATATATATATATATATATATATATATATATATATATATATATATATATATATATATATATATATATATATATATATATATATATATATATATGTATATATATGTATATATATATATATATATATATATATATATATATATATATATATATATATATATATATATATATATATATATATATATATATATATATATATATATATATATATATATATATATATATATATATATATATATATATATATATATATATATATATATATATATATATATATGTATATATATATATATATATATGTATATATATATATATATATATATATATATATATATATATATATATATATATATATATATATATATAATAAATATATAAATAGCTAGCTAGATAGATATATAGATTGAGTGAGAGAGAGAGAGGGAGAGAGACAGAGACAGTAGCTGATAATTAAGTGAGAGTAGATATATATTACAAGTCAGTGAATAAATTGCAAAGCATATGATTAAAGAAACACACTACATGAAAGGAAAAGAATATAAACGATGTATCATATATAAAAAAAACTGAAGGAGAACTATATAATTCAACGAAATATAAAAACGAAAATATGAATATGGAAGTATGCTTACTGAAGATAAATTCATTTACTATATTAGTAAAGTAATTAGTGAATTTGATATCCTACAATTCAGAGAGACAGTTTAATAGGAGGGCTTGGACAATTTCAATTGATATGATTAAGTTCACAATCTTTAGTGTAATATGATAACGAATACCTGCATCAGGACTGCTATAAAGAAATTTATTAGTTCAGTCATATAATAATAATGAAGTATATGAAATCTCTTATGGAATTATAAGTACAACAGATATTTCCCTAATTCATATCCTTATTTTTGTATTATCGTTTTTTTTTCTAAAGTCCTTTGGATAATACAGACAAAAATATCCAATAACCGTAACCTAGTCAAAATACACACTCATTACATAAGGGGTCATCACAATACCTCTTCCCCCTATATCTCTCAATTTGGGTCACCCACACTGAATTTAGAAAACGAATACACAATGTTTATTTTACAATACCACATAGCATGCATTCAGGATAATGATTACATCTGCCAAAACAAGTCCTTCGCAAGAAGGCAACCGTCATAACCCTTGGTATAAAAGGGAGTCCGTGACGTAAAACCGGAACGAACATAGACACGATATGGAGACCACGTTAACCAATTGGTTGAAATATGTGACTCTGAAATTGACACACCCGTGATCATAAGGTGTTAGGAAGGACACTCAGCGTTAATTTCCCATTCACACTCGGACTGTGTTCTCCCCCTTAATGATGATTAATGGTGACATAGAACGTAATCACTTACACTTGATTCGCAGCACTAACTATATACAGCCTTTTTTTATCTATTGTTTGCATATCGTTGATCTGTTTCGGCTCTTTGTACAAAATGGGAATTGATTCCAATATCAATCACGTGAAGAGATTCCAGTTCCCATATTGAAATTAAGCTTACACAGTCGTAGAAGCATTGTATCTCTCTCTCTCTCTCTCTCTCTCTCTCTCTCTCTCTCTCTCTCTCTCTCTCTCTCTCTCTCTCTCTCATCTCTCTCTCTCTCTCTCTCTCTCTCTCTCTCTCTCTCTCTCTCTCTCACACACACACACACACACACACACACACACAAATTCTGGTGACGAGACCAATATATATATTTTGGTTTGAAATTTCATTTTTTGTGGGGAGGGTCATTTTTCCTATTTTGAGCTTCGTATTTGCAATAGAGGGTTATTAATGTGCTCTTAGATATAATGTATATCAGGTTTCTATTTATTTTCAGTCTGGAAAGGATCGACGTTAATTTCACCTGGAAGGTATATATAAATTTTACCTTTTAAAGTATCATAAGTGCTATCTTTTTATAACCGGATGCCATTACTGAAACCAACCCTCTCCATTTATTTGGGCTTGGAATCAAATCAGGCTGATTAAGCTTGCTCCTCCATTTGCTAGCTAAAAAGGTCTTCTCTGTCTCATATTAACGTAAGCATTGCTTAAAGCCTTGTTTCAAATGCCAGCAGTTGATTACCAGTTATACTTCTCAGAAGAGCAAGAGATGAGATTGGATATATGTTTGGTAGGAGGAGGATGGATGCATTGGCACTGTGTGAGACGAAGATGATAGGAAAAGGAGAAGTGGCATTTAGTGATGTAAAAGGTAAGGTGTCTGGAGTTGAAAAGGGGAGAGCGAGAGAAGGTATGGCATTATTGCTAAGTGAATGGATGGTAAATAAAGTAGTGGAATGAAAAGATGTGTCATATAGGCTGATGTGGGTGAGGGCTAGGATATGTAGGGAATGTTGAGCTTTTGATAGTGTGTATGGGCCAGGATGTGACAGAAGTGAGGAAGAGCGATATGAATTCTAGAATGAGTTAACTAGGTGTGTGGATGGTCTGAGTAGAAGGAACTATGTGGTTGTGTTGGGTGATTTGAATGCCAGAGTGGGTGATGGAGAGGTAGAAGATGTTGTAGGAATGTATGGGGTAACATTAGTGAATGAGAGTGGCGAGAGACTGTTAGATATGTGTGTGGAGCAAGAGTTGGTGATAGGTAATAGTTTTTTCAAGAAGAAGTTAATAAATAAGTATACATGGATGAGAGTGGCAAATGGAAGAGTGAAAGAAAGAGCATTGATAGATTGTGTGTTGGTAGCAAAGTGCATGATTGGTAGAGTAAAAGATGTGCATGCATTTAGGGGTGTGGGTGCTGGGATGTCTGATCATTTTTTTCTTTAAAGCAATAGTGGGAGTAGCAAAAGAGTGGGGAAATAGAGTGTGAGGATGTAGAACTGAATTGGTGAAGGAGGAAGAGTTGAAAAAGCCAGAGAAGAGACAGGAATATCAGGAAAGGTTGAAAATGGCATATGACAAAGTGAAAGAAATAGAAGTTGAGGAGTTAGAGGAGGAATGGGGGTTAATGAAAGAATGATTTGTGGGAATTGCAAGTGATGTGTGTGGAAAGAGGTTAGTTGGAGGTGGCATGAGGAGGGGCATCGCGTGGTGGAATGAAGGGGTGAAAATGAAGGTGGCAGAGAATAAGAGGGCTTTTGAGGAATGGCTTCAGTGTAAAAGTAAGGAGAAGTATGAGATATATAGGGAGAAAAATGTGGAAACCAAGCAGAAGGTAGAGGAAGAGAAGAGGTTGGCGTATGTTAGGTGGGGACAGGATTTTAGTAGGTCATATGAGGAGAATACAAAGAAGTTTTGGAAAGAAATGAAGAGAGTAAGGGAGAGTGGGTCGAGGATGGAAGAGACAGTGAAAGATGTGAATGGACAGATGTCAAGAGGGAACGATGCAAGGAAAAGATGGGCAGAACATTTAGAGTTTAGCTGAATGTTGAGGAAGATAGTGAGGCAGGTATAGGGGCAGTGGAAGGGGGTTCAAGTGCCAGTAATGGGAGATGAAAATGAGAGAGAGATTACAAGAGAGGAGGTGAAAAGGGCATTGTATGAAGCGAAAGCAGGTAAAGCACCTGGAATTGATGGTGTGAGAGCGGATATGTTGAAAGAAGGGGGTGTGACTGCATTGGAATGGCTAGTGAGAGTGATTAATATATGCCTTATGTTGTCAGTAGTGCCAGTGGAATGGGTGATTGCTTGTATAGTGCCCCTATACAAAGGTAAGGGAGATGTGTATGAATGCAGTAATTTTAGGGGTATAAGTTTCTTGAGTGTGGTAAGAAAAGTGTATGGTAGGATACTGGTTAATAAGATTAGGGATAAAACAGAAAACGTAATCTCGGTAGTGTAGAGTGGTTTTAGGAGAGGTATATATTGTATAGATCAGATTTTTATAGTTAGGCAGTTATGTGAGAAATATTTAGCAAAGGGAAAGGATGTGTATTTTGCATTTTTGGATCTGGAAAAAGCGTATGATAGAGTTGATAGAGAAGCAATGTGGAATGTTTTGAGATTATATGGTAGTAATGGTAAATTGTTGCATGCAGTGAAGAGTTTGTATGAGGGCAGTAGAGCTTGTGTTAGGGTAGGGAATGAAGTGAGTGAGTGGTGTCCAGTGAGTGTGGGACTGAGACAGGGATGTGTGATGTCACCATGGCTGTTCAATTTGTATGTTGATGGAGTCGTAAGAGAGGTGAATGAGCGAGTGCGTGGTCGAGCTTTGACAATGGTAGTTGGGGATGATAACAAGTGGGAGCTGAATCAGTTGCTGTTTGGAGATGATACTGTGGTGGTGGCAAATCCAGATGAGAAGCTGTGTCAGTTAGAGTCAGAAATTGGAATGGTGTGTGAGAGAAGGAACTTGAGAGTGAATGTGGGAAAGAGTAAGGTTATGAGGTGTAGAAGAAATGAGGATGGTGCTGGATTGAATGTTATGTTGAATGGAGAGACACTTGAGGAAGTTGATCAGTTTAAGTATTTAGGCTCGCTTATAGCTGCAAATGGTGGAGTGAAAGCAGATGTGTGTCACAGAGTGAATGAAGGATATAAAGTAATGGGTGCATTGAAAGGAGTGATGAAGAATAGAGGGTTGGAAATTAATATTAAGAAAGTTTTGTATGAGAAAGTGGTTGTGCCAACTGTGATGTATGGATCAGAGTTATAGGGTATGAAAGTAAGTGAGAGACGGAAACTAAATGTGTTTGAGATTAAATGTCTACGGAGTATGATTGTTGTACCTCAGTTGGATAAGGTTAGGAATGAAGTAGTGAGAGCAAGAATGGGTGTGAGGAGAGAAATTGCAGCCAGAGTTGATATGAATGTTCTGAGATGGTTTGGCCATGTGGAAAGGATGGATGATGAAAGACTGCTGAAAAAGGTGATGAATGCGAGAGGTTATGGAAGAAATGCTAGAGGGAGGCCTAGGTTTGGGTAGATGGATGGAGTAAGGAGAGATCTGAATAATAGGAGGTTGGATATGAGGGAAGCAAGCGAGCATGCTAGGAATAGGAATGAGTGGTGAGCGATCGTGACCCAGCTGTGATGGGCATCTGCTGTTTCCACGGGGTTGCATCTTACAGATGTAGCCATGTGGTAGGGACAGTAGGGGAGTTGGCAGCTGTGAAGCGACACAGGTTGTGGAAGAGCCGCGAGGATTGGCTGTGGCACTCCAGCAGTACCATCAGAATTGTCCCTAGCTCCCTCGTCATTGCCTATAGAGCAAAATAATTCCCTTATTGTTTTAATTTTTTTATGTCGGCTATCCCCCAATTAAAGGAGAAATAGCCAAGGTAGATGATGATGATGATGACTTCTCAGAAAGCAAAGATGTAAATATAGAACTTACGCTTCTAAGAGCACTGTTTCGTCAATAGAAATGAATAATTTTGACTAATGACCTAAAATTCTTTTGCCGTTAAGTCATTCGTGTTATTTACATGGGATCATCTGCTGTAATAAAATTTAACCCTCGGCTCTTGTTCTTTCTCTGCGCCAATACCCAAGTTTTGGTCTATAAGAAAGCCATAGAATGAAAAATTGTTCTCCTTACATTCTGTTGCTTTGATATAAACACTGATGTCAAGCGACTTACATGTAAAGAGGAGTTATGAGACGCAATAAGTTTCTTCTGCAGCAGAGCCAGTATGTTTGCCTGCATTACACAACATGCTTAATATACTCAGAAGATAATTAAACTTCCCAGTATGAACATCAGAGTTAGACTACATCGTTGCAGCGGGTCACCTGTGGTTTTGTGAAGTTAATTTAAACTCTTGTAGGAGTTCCATAATTTGATCACGGCCTTCTTGGTTATGGCTAACTTTAATTCTTTCCTACATTTCACTGGTATTTATAATTTAATGAATAAAATAAATATTTAGGATAAAAATGGAATTCGTTCTTCAGAAGCTTATTTTGCGTCTACACTATATAATGGAATCCTACCTGGGTTATCTAGAACCTCATCTTTACTTTTTTCTTCCAGATTCTAGTGTAGTACTTCCAAGTATATCGTTGTTAATAAAATATTCTGTTGAGAAAGAACGTTCCATATTTACTAAGCTTTAAAAGTAGCCTCTTCCTTAAGGCATTAAAGATGGACGAACAAGTGTATAGTTATTCTACATCTCCTTAAGCAATTGTGTTTAATGTCATTAATCATCAGCTGTGTAAAGTATTCGACTTCCTACAGTTAAGAAATACTACGTCATGTAGAAAAAATATGTGGATTACATTTTCAGCAATTTTGTATAATGCAGAGTAAAAAGTATGATAACAGATAAGATAAAATTCTTAATCTATATTAAGTAATGCAAAATGAATTTATTTTACAAGTTGTAAATCAACTTATCCAAAACCTTAGTCATCAGAAAGTAGAGAGAAAGTTATTTACCCAAATATAAAACTTAAAAAAGAAACTGATGAAGTATAAAGATAATTATAGTTCTAAGAAGATATATAAAAATATTTACACATAATAGTATACATAAATACGTATACAATAGTGTCAATCCCCTTGGAAAGGTCTGACCCTGTCCATAGCAATCCCATTCACCAGAGAGCCAGGTCATTCTATCCCTCCCATTTTAGTTCCTTGAGGATAAAGGGTTAACACAATTCCATCCCACTACAGTTCCTGGGTCATCCATAGTGTAAGTGAGCTAATATCTTCTTTCACTTGGCCCGACAGCTTGTGGCTGGTTTATTCCTTTTGCTTGATCTCGTAATACCTCCCCCACACCCACCTATATCCCCCACACCCACTTATATCACTTTACAGCACTGCCGTGGCTCAAGTGGTGGCGTCCGCGACTCTGAGGCTTTAGGTCGAGTGTTCGCGCCCCGTCACGGTCTGAGGTTAGCAAGGGCATGCACTCAAGGTAACGATTACATCTGCCAAAACAAGTCCTTCGCAAGAAGGCAACTATCCTAGCCCTTGTTAGAAAAGGGAGTCCGTGACGTAAAAGAAGAACAAGAACAACATGAACAAGAACTGAGAACATGCACGATAATCTCTTAGCTCCACATCACCTACTCACAATGTGTCCATTTATCGCCTTATCTTTCATTGTCTTTTGCTGCTCCACCGAAAAGCTACGTGCACTCAATTGTCTCCTCATCACCCCATTTATCCATCTCTTTCTTATTCTAGCTCTATCTTATTCCACCCAATTCGGCTCTCCACACAATCTTTGCTAGTATTTCCTCGATCTTTCTTCGTTCATTCTTTGGTAAATGCCCCAAAGTGAATTATATATGCTGGGTTAAAAATAAACAAATGCATATGTTGAGATCTCGCTTTTATTATTTTTTTTTTTGCTATAAATATGCAAAAATCAGGAACAGTCATATTAAACATAACAAAATTATATAAGCAAGCACTAAACTGGAAAATATTTAATCAGTGATTTTGATGTCAAACATTCCATTTTCTCACATTCGATCATTAGCATTTTGAAGTAAATAATGTACGACAGCCATTCTTCTTGAAATATTATTTCGAAATTTATTATAATCCGCATGCGATGATATATATATATATATATATATATATATATATATATATATATATATATATATATATATATATATATATATATATATATATATATATATATATATATATATATATATATATAATATTCTTTTTTATTTATTTTTATTTTTTTTATGTATTATATATTTTTTTTTTTTGGCCAAGCCCTTTCTAAATTTTAAAGCTTTCAATAACCGCTAAAAGATTTTATCCAGTAGAAACGTTTTAATGTCACGTCTTGCAATTAAATTCGAGATAGTAAAGAGACTTTTAATTAAAGTATTTTAACATGAACAAATTAAAACTGAAGTTTCTTAATAAACCAGACTGGTATTAACAATGTTCAGACGAGCATCGCTTTACAGGCTAGTTTACAGAAGCAGAAATAATTTTCCAAAAATTGTTGAAGTCTGAATGCTATCATAAAAATAGAATACATGCCAAAGCTGGAGGATCTGAGTATGATATAAAGGATGCATTTAATTTTAGTTTTTACCCCATTTACAGCATTGAAAATAGATTTAGCAACGCAATAACAGAACGACTATATTTAATTTTCATCTTTCAATTAATTAATTTGAATTGAGAAGCTTTTGTTCGTGCTAATTGTGGTTCATTGTAAAAAAAAAGAAACAAACATAAAGGTTTTCTCGTGTAAAGGTACGAGTATATCCTTTATTTACCATGATTTTAATGCTCATTTTATTTTGCTTTGTAAATGACGTGATTAGTTTTTAATTGTCATAATGGGTTTTCAATTAAGCCAACCCTTCCTCGCATACTTGGGGTTGCAATTAGTACATCATTAACCAGCAACGAAGGTAATTATTTGCAAGATTTCAGGAATAAGATGTACCGAGTATCCAGTTAATGGTTGAGCTCTGGTGAACTGGAAAATCTTATTATTGGTATTCAGTAAAAATGAATACAAAACACCAGAAGGATTTGCCTTCACTGAGGGAAACCCTTGTTATTTCAAGAATAATGAGGAGGGCTTTGATTTTATGAAAATAATAATAATAATAATAATAATAATAATAATAATAATAATAATAATAATAATAATAATAATAATAATAATAATAATAATAATAATAATAGCAATAATAATAATAATAATAATTATAAAAATAATGATAATAATAATAATAATAATAATAATAATAATTATAATAATAATAATAATAATTATAATAATAATAATTATAATAGTTATAATAATAATAATAATAATAAT
>JAXCGZ010011809.1:37500-57500 GCA_037179515.1 Halocaridina rubra
AAGAATAATAATAATAATAATAATAATAATAATAATAATAATAATAATAATAATAATAATAATAATAATAATAATAATAATAATAATAATAATAATAATAATAATAATAATAATAATAATAATAATAATAGTAATAGAGATAAGAAATAATGATGAAGATAATAATAATAATATGAATGATAAAAAAAAATGAATCATGTATACATATACTCATGACCTCATTTGTCCTTGTAAGGGGGTTGCCCAAGCAAAGAAACACGCATTCATTACAATCCACACATACCTCAATCACTACTCGTAGCTCTATGGGGATAAAAAGTTGCCATGTTTCCACCCTCTATCCACCCAGCTTGGGATATGCACAAGGCAGGAGGACCATGATATTCTACAACAAGGCCAGACAGCCGCAGCTGGTTTACCCCCACCGCTTCATCACATGGGAATTCCCCCACATCCGTCCTTCACAGTTCAGTGAACTAGCAGGTGAGAGAAATCACTTTGGCCCGTGTCATCCATGGACAAGTTTCCTCCAATCATTCCTATATCGTAGACACATACTTCCCTGCTCCACTGACATTTCACGCACATTCATTGCCCTTCTAACGCTATCTCTCCAACTCATTCTAGGTCCCCCTCTTGACCTAAATCCAATCACTTATGCATTCCACACTGTCTTCACTATTCGTTCATCACTTATCCTTTCCTCGTGTCCAAAGCAACTCAAGTCTCTCCTCATTTATTTTTGCATTGAATTTGCCAACATTAACACTTCTCGTGCATATCATGAGTCTACTTTTACCATTATTCACCTTCCGCTTCCTTATTTCACATGCTTCAACAAACTCAGTCACCAAATGATTCAGTTAACTCTCAGTATCAGCTACTGATAGGTCATCATCCACAACTAACAACTTATTCAATTTTCAAAACTTCCATAATTACCCACTAGTTTTAAGCCTGTGTCTAGCACGCATACACTTACTTCCCTAACCACACCATCCATATACATTTTAAACAACCATGGCATCGTTACAAAACCTTGATGTAACCCTACATTCACCACTCTTACCATTTCCAACTCTCACACATGCTCTACAATTCATGTAAGAACTATTCACCGCACTCAACAAAATTCAAATTATTCCATACAGACGTAACACACTCCAAAAAACCTCTATATCTACCTAGTCATAAGCTTTCTACAAGTCCATAAAAGCCCAAAAAGTACCCCTACCTTTCTCCAATTACTTCTCACACACCTGTCTTACCACAGAAACCTGATCCAAACATCCTCTTTCTCTCCTGGACCCACACTGTTCTTCCCCAGTCAATATTTCATTACCTTTTCTAATTCTCTCGATTAACACTTCCATATACCTTATCAACTACACTCAACAAGCTAATTCCTCTAAAACTACTACACTCATACTTATCTCATTTCCCTTTGTAAAGGGGAACTACACATGCACTCCTTCAATCAACTGGGACAGTCCCTTTCCTTATACATACATTCAACAATCTAACCATATATTATACTAATGCCTCCCCACCTCCTGACAAACATTCAACATGGCACACATCTATCCTTGGTGCTTTACCTGCTTCCATTGCCCTCAATGCCAAAATGTACCCCTCTTTTGCTTTTTCTCTATCGTTCTCATCACCAAACATTTCTATTCTCCATTTGTTCACGACAGCCACATACTCTGCCTTTCTATCATCTCCCTCATTTAACATTTCTTTGAATTAATGAGCCCATCTCTGTGTCACCTTTATTTCATCTACTAGCAACTGCCCATCTGCTCCTTTCACCCTCTCCTCCTTACCAGACTCATCTTTTCTCACCCTTTTCACTTCCTTCTAAAACTTCATTTTATTCCTCTGAATATTCTCAGACAAGTATCTACCCCACCTTACAGCAGCTTCTCTCTTTGTCTCCATCACAACCCACTTTACTAACCTCCTCTTTGCACAATACCTTGCTAACACCTCTACATTACCTACATGCAACTATACTTCAAATGCCGGTTTTCCTTTCAGCCAGTCCTGCGCTCACCTGCTTATTCCACCATTCACTACCTTTCCTTTATCTTACACCAGTTAGTCTCCTTCTGCACACTGACACGGCACATTTCATAACTTCCTCCTTGAAATAACTCCATTCTTCTTCCACTCCCTCCTCCACTTTATCTTTCACAGTCTTTCTCTTTTTTTATACAATTCAATCACCTTTAGCACCTCTCTTCCTCTCTGTTCTTTTTCTCCACTTTTCTTCCACTCTCACTCTACTTTCCACTAAATAATGATCAGATATTCCACCACTAGCTCCTCTCAGTTCATTCACATTTAATACTCTTTCAATCACCCTCCTGTCCATCACAGCATAATACATTAATGTTCTCTCAACTATTCTACAATTATCAATTCTGACCACTGTATTCTTTTACACAACCTTCTATTTTAATACAGTATTAGATATTAACAGCTCTCTCATTGCACATTTCTATAATTTTCTCTCTACTCTTATACATACCAGGTACACCATATCTCCCAATTACACCATCCACTGACTCAATCTCTACTCTAGCATTCAGATCTACCATCAACACCATATTCACATTTATTCTCAAATCTTCCATACTCACATTCAATTTCATCTAAAATTCTTCTCTTTCTTCCTCACTTCTTTCACTTCCAGGACCTTATGCTCACAAACACTCGAATCTAGCATCCCAGCCTCTTTTTAGCCACTATAATTCTAGATGATAATTCCTTCTATTACACCACATACTTATATATCTCTTCACTTACCAACAGAGCCACTCCCTCTCTTCCTCTCCCTCTCTCAACTCCAGACACCCTAACTACCACACTCTCAAATGTCACCTTACCATTACAGTTTATGTTATTTTCGCTCAGTGCAAGTACATCCATCTTCCTCTCCATACACATATTCCTTATCACTCCTTTTCTTACTTCCATTTACACTACAACCACGCATATTCAGAGACCCAATTACTAGGGTTATGGCTGGAGATCAGTTGAAAGAATACGCCCTCATTTCTTGACCACTCGTAGGATAAAATGATGCAGAGGAGGGGATTCCCAGTCCTCCCACTCCACCTTAATTAGCCGACTCTTACAATGCACAGGGGATCACGGAGGAAATATTTTTATAATAATAATAATAATGATAATAATAATAATAATAATAATAATAATAATAATAATAATAATAATAATAATAATAATAATGATGATAATAAAAATAATAATAATAATAATGTTAATAATAATAATAATAATAATAATAATAATAATAATAATAATAATAATAATAATAATAATAATAATAATAATAATAATAATAATAATAATTATAATAATAATAATAATAATAATAATAATAATAATAATAATAATAATAATAATAATAATAATAATAATAATAATAATAATAATAATAATAATAATAATAATAATAATAATAGTAATAATAATAATAATGATAATGATAATAACAGTAATAATAAAAATAAGTTTTCTGGAATGGTGGTTAAGAATGATGCTGCTACTTTGGTAAGCCGTTGTTATCGTTGTTTGAACCCACGACTTATGGCCACTACATGTCCATCTAAGTCGAAACGATGTTTAAGCTGTGTTGGCATTGGACACACACAAGCTGCCAGTAGAAAAAAGTTAAAGTTACGGTCAGTTACACTTAAGCAGTTACGGGAGGATGACGAGTACGGTGACCAATCAGCAGATGATGATGTTTGTGATATGTTCCATGTTCATCAATTGGTTGGTCCCAAAGAGCAACCAATTTTGTCAGTACTGCAGGTTAACAACAAGACAGTTCAGTTTGAGGTAGATAAGGGAGCCTCCATTACTGTTTTGTCATTACGACAGTTTAAGCAACTGTGGCCTGGTTTGAAGCCTCAACCTGCTAATGAAAAATTTACTTCATATAAAGGAGAGTACATCCCAGTGGTTGGTAAATATTTGATGGAGGTTGTTTGTAAAGGTGAGAGTTATTACAAGCCTCGGTCTGTTCCTTTGGCGCTCAGATCATTAGTACATGCTGAGTTCCAGCGCCAAATTGATCCTGGTATACTTCGTCCTGTGAAGACATCAGACTGGGCTGGACCTGTGGTGATTGTGTTGAAGCCAAATGGTTCTATTAATCTGTGTCGAAGTTATGATTTAACAGTGCATAAGACATGTAATCCTGAACTGTACACATTACCAAAATTCGATTATCTATTGTCAATGTTAATTGGTGGTAAAATTTCTACAAAACTGGACATCAAAGATGCTTATTTACAGGTATGTCTGGATGAAGCGAGTCAAAGGTATACAGTGATCAATACACATCATGGATTGATGGGTGTAACCAGGCTGGTGCATGAAATTTCATCTGCTCCTTCAATATTCCAGCACATGATGGAACTGTTAATGGGTGATGTGCCTGGAGTTGTTGTATTCCTGGATGACATCTGTATCACTGGAGCAGACAGAGAGCAGCATGACAAGAGATTGCATCTTACATTTGAGCGTCTCACATCTGAAGTGTTGAAACTTAATGCTAGTAAATGTCACTGGAATAAGTCAACGGTAACATATTTGGGATTCAGGATAGATGATGATGGTGTCCATCTAGTTGAGGAGAAAACATCAGCTATTCGAAATGCACCATAGCCTAAAGACTTGACTCAGTTGCAGCCGTATCTGGAACTCTTCAATTATTATGGTCGGTTTCTCTCTAACTTAGCCAAGGTAGCTGCACCATTGTATGAGTTGCATCGGCATAACTGCAAATGATCATGGAAGCATCAACTAAGGGAAGCCTTCAGACACACACACTCCTTGGTATGTTCAGCCGCTTGTTTGGCACATTTTGATAGTAAGGCAGATATCATTGTGTTGGCTGATGCTTCACATGTGGTCTTGGAGCAGTATTATCAATTGTGACAGCTGCAGGGGAAAAATCAGTAATGTTGCTTCTCATACATTGTCAGATGCTGAACGTAACTATAGTCAACTAGATAGGGAAGGATTGGCTCTGGTTTTTGCTGTAAAAAAAGTTTCATTATTACCTGTATGGTAGACCATTTGCTTTACGTACTGATCATCGTCCTCTTCTTGCCTTACTAGGACATGATAAGCCATTGCCAGAAGCAGTTTCACCAAGAGTGACGCATTGGTGGATAACTTTAAATGCCTACCAATTCAAACTTGTCCATGTTTCTGGAAAGAACAACTATCCTTCCGATGCTTTAAGTCATCTTCCTTTACATTCAAAGGTTGGATATCTTCTAATGGTTTGGGAAGTTGTATATAAGCTGTCTGAGGTATATCAAAAGATTGTGAGGTTGAAAGATGTTTGATCATGGACTGAAACAGATCCCATTTACTCTTCAGCAGTTTGCTTCAATAGACATGGTTGGCCATCGGTTATGCCTTTAGCTGCTAAACCATTCCATAAATTCTATTTTGAACTCTCTGTTTATGATGACTGTCTGTTCCGTGGGCAACATCATGTCTTAAGAATCTTGCATGGAGGTCATCTGCTATGAAATCAACTGCCAGAAGCTATGTTTGGTGGCTGTCAACTGATAAGTCAAATGAAGAGTTTGCTTATCAGTGTGAAAAATGTCAGTCATTGCAATCAAACTGTCATTCTGCAGTAATGTCGTCATAGCAATGTCCTGAAGGCCCTTGGTGTCGCATTCATCTAGACTACTGTGGTCCAGTGAATGGAAAGATAATTCTTGTTGTAGTTGATGCATATAGCAAGCACCTAGAGGATTTCAATAATGGGTCTGCTTCTTCGAAAGCAACCATTGATTCCCTTAAAGTTGCTTTTGCATCACACAGTCTTCCCAAAGTGATTGTTTCTGGCAATGCAACCTGTTTTACTAGTGAGGAGTTAAAAAAGTTCTTGTCTATTAATGGTATTAAGCAAGTTTTGCTCCTCCAAGACATCCAACATCATATGGTGAGGCAGAAGTAATGGTTAAAAATTTGCAGCTTAGGTTGAAGAAATAACGTCCAAATGACTTGCATATTAATTGCAACGATGGTTGTTTTGGTATCGCCATTCACCTCTCTCAGTCTTAGGTAAAGTTCCATCTGAACTTTTGTATAACAGGAAAACTCGTACTCATCTTGACCTACTCACTACTAATGATAGTCGAGGGAAGGTTATTGTTCAAGAGACTGCTAACACCTTTGTAGCTGGTGATGCAGTCTGTGTCTGCAATTGATGGTGTTGCATATAATTGAGTACCTGCTGTGGCCATCCAAAGGGATGGAAATATTGTGGAGGCTCAGTTACGTGAAGGTCAAACTTTTCGACGTCACATTGATTATATTTTGAAGAGGGTAACAGACTCTAATGATTATGTGGCTCTACCTTTGAAGTCAACAGCTTCAGTTGTGGTTTAGCCCAGAGAGTTTGCTTCAAAGTCCTTGGTTGCTGATGATGCTGAAGGTAGTGTTCCAGCGACTGGGGTCTCTCCAATGAGTGAAGAATCTGTACCTGGTATTTCAAAGCCACAGTCACTGGCTTCAGCTCCAATAGAACACCATTCTGCTTTATCGACGTGGCCTGTAATAGCTTCCTCTCTTCCAAGAAATCGCAGCATCCGAAGAAATTTCCAACAATATTTAAGGACAATGTTTAAATTGTTGTGATAAATTGGAATATATTAGGAAATTTATCGTAAATACAACATACCTGAGCTAAATGTGTTGTAGGACTGAGTGAGGTATTGAATGTATATTTGTATGTTATTTAGATTGGAATTGATACTGCTGAGTTTGCTACATGGCATTAATTGTATACCTGTTTGTAGTTATATATAATTCTTGTTTTAGTTGCATAATTAGAGACTGTGTATACCAAATATCTAAGATTGAGGGAATTGATATATATTTCATAAATTGTATAATATGTTAATCTGTTATTGCTTATAGCTCTTATTTCAAAACTCAACATTATTCATTAGTATGGTATATTAATGGTGTATTATTATTATTGATAGTATTATTCATTGGTATACTAATTGCTTATATTATATACTCTTATTATATCTACACCCTTATTGTGTTACAGATGCATTGTGGGTTCTTCAATGGAATAAATTGAGACAATCCATGATTCTTTTATTCAATAATAATAATAATAATAATAATAATAATAATAATAATAATAATAATAATAATAATAATAATAATAATAATAATAATAATATTAATAATAATAATAATAATAATAATAATAATAATAATAATAATAATAATAATAATAATAATAATAATAATAATAATAATAATGATAAAAATAATAATAATAATAATGATAATAATAATAATAATAATAATAATAATAATAATAATAATAATAATAATAATAATAATAATAATAACAATAATAATAATAATAATAATAATAATGATAATAATAATAATAATAATTACAATTACAAAAATAATGATAATAATAATAATAATAATAATAATAATAATAATAATAATAATAATAATAATAATAATAATAATAATAATAATAATAATAATAATAATAATAATAATGATAATAATAATAATAATAATAATTACAATAATAATAATAATGATAATAATAATAATAATAATAATAATAATAATAATAATAATAATAATAATAATAATAATAATAATAATAATAATAATAACTATTATTATTATTATTATTATTATTATTATTATTATTGTAGTTATTATTATTATTATTATTATTATTATTATTATTATTATTATTATTATTATTATTATTATTATTATTATTATTATTATTATTATTATTATTATTATTAATATTATTATTATTATTATTATTATTATTATTATTATTATTATTATTATTATTATTATTATTATTATTTTTATTATCATTATTATTATTATTATTATTATTATTATTATTATTATTATTATTATTATTATTGTCATTATTATTATTTTTAATATTATTTTTATTTTCATTAATATTATAATAGTAATAATAATAAAGTAATAATATTAATAATAATAGTAATTAAAATTATAATATTGATTATAGAAATAATAATATTAATCATCATATTCATCATCATTATTATTATCATCATTATACTCATCATTATCTTCATCATCCTCAATGTCTGTCATAAAGATAACAACAAAAACAACATCAAATACTGTAAATTAGACAATGTGTGAGTGATGCTTAATATATTTATTGGTATAAATATCCCTTCATAAATTTCATCCCGCTGTGGTTGGCAGACCCAATGCATACAGCCAGAGCAAATATTCTTTTGAGAGGTGATTGACAGAGTAATATATATTTCACCCAAATAGCCTTAAATATGGTAACTATTTAATTTTTTTTCTAATGTTTTTGAATAATTAAATATTCGAGTTATCATGTCTAAGCTTTTTACAGCAAAAACATGAAATTCACAAGCCTGTCAAACTGGGCAGCCAATGAATTAAAGAAGCATATTGGACTGCATATGTCTGTTCTTATTTAATGAGAAGAAACAGTTTAGATTTCCTTCTTAGGAGTACTGGTAGCACATGTATGGCTAAAAAGATGCCATATAGCCAAAAGTTTCTACCGCCAATATTTTCATCCAGAATCCTGTCTTCCACTTTGGTATGAAGAATATTAATTTACTGCAGAAAAAAAGAGGAAGAATTACTGTAAACATAACCATTAAGATCCATATTCAAAAGTGAGCGCACTACATCAGATCGCGACACCTTTCATACATAGCCAGATTTTCCCCTATCACGCCATATGTAGTTATATTTAAAGCATTTTGTTATGGCTTCTATTTCGGTTTATATACATAAAACTTTACTATCCCTATACAGACGGAGTAAAGAATCAAATGTAGGTAAGGTGGGATAAATGAGGTATGCACTAATAATATAAAATGGAGGAATACATTTTAAATGAAATTCATACATAAATTTGGAAAATAAAAATAATATATAAGTAAATAAATTAGTTATAGATATGTGAATAGAGGGAAAATTATAATTATACAAAGGAATATATTACTAACTTATTAAACCAATAAAGATGTAGGTAAATAACGAAATAAATAAGTAATAAATGGCTATGCATTATTGATTAATAGATATTTGATCGAAAGTTTACGGTTATATAATACTCTGTATATGAATAAGCAGATTATAGTAGCATTGATTATAATATATATATATATATATATATATATATATATATATATATATATATATATATATATATATATATATATATATATATATATATATATATATATATATATATATATATATATATATATATATATATATATATATATATATATATATATATATAAAGTTTTCCATCTGGTGCACTAACTGATTTTATTTAACGAAGTTACTATAAAAAGAAACTTTTCTTTTCTCAAAGACATTATGATATCTATTTACATGTTTTATGCAAAACTTCGCTAAAATAGCATTTTCAAAGATAACCATTATACATACATATACATATATATACACATGGCCTCATTCCCCCTTGCAAGGGTTTTGGCTGAGCCAAAAAACACGCATTCACCTTGATCTATCCATATTCATCCACTCCTCTTAGCTCCTTGTGGATAGGGGGCTGCCAAGCTATTCCCCCTTCCAACCGGCTGGGGTTATCCACAAAGTGGGCGGGGAAGGATATTCTACAATGAAACCGGATGCATGTAACTGGTTTACACCCACCGCATTATCACATGGCAACTCCCCTTACACCCGTTCGCCTCAGTTCACTGAGCAAGCAGGTGCGAAAAATCCCTTTGGCACGCGTTATCTATGCGCAATTTTCCTCCACTTATTCCTATCTCTTTCATACACTCTTCCCTTTTCCACTGACATTCAATGTGCATTTAATGCCCTTTTCACGCCATCCATTCATTTAATTCTAGGTCTCAATCTTGACCTAACTTCAATCAATTCTGCACTCCACACTCCCTTCACTATTCGCTTATTACTCATCATTTCCATTTGTCCAAACCAACTCAAGCCAGCTCCCTTTTAACTCCCTATGAAAGTGAGGTTGGGAGAAGCTGTAATATGAAAAAAAAATGTATTCGGAATGAATGCATTCATTCCTAGCATAGCATGTAGCTGTAAGGTTTGCTTCTTTCTTAGACCTTCAGTGGTGTAGTTGGCAGCGCCTTGGTGCAGTAATTATGAGTCAGGTTTTAGTTTCTCGCATGGATAAAATACGTTCATGCTTTCACACATGTGAATATGTTTATTTGATTATCTTAATGCCTATATTGATTGGGGTTTGAATTAAATGCGAAAACAAAGTCACGAGTGAGGTTGGGAGAATCTGTAATATAAACAAAAAGCATTCAAAAAGAATTTGTTCACTCTTACATAACTGTAAAGTTTGATTTTTTCTTAGACCTTCAGTGATGTAGTTTTAGTCCCGTCCAGGGGTAAAATGTGATCAATGTTTTCACATATGTTAATGTGCTTATTTTTTTTATGAGCGTGGTACCAGGACAGGCAAAAAACTGGCCACATCAATAAAGGCTTTTGCACAAGAAACATTAAGATGAAGGAAAAGAAAAATGTTATGGACAAGGCAGAGATGAGGTATTGCTGAACAAAGAAATAGGACAGACTAGAAGAATAGTCAAAGCATTTGAGGACCTAGATATATAGCAGGATTTGGTCCTGAGATGACAATAGATCCGCCTTTTGAAGGAAGATAGGTTATAAGATCTAGGAAAGGCAGGACGAGGAATACAGTTCCTGTGTCTAGAAGTAGATGGGGAGAAGCAGTCACTGCACTGAAAATTCCATGAGCTGCAAATATCCACACTGTAACTGTGAGACAAGGCCGCTTGACGAATATCACGCTGTCTCAGCAGTGAGGAAGATGCAACTCCCCAACTCATCAGAGCAGAGATTTAAGTAGTAGCAATAGAACAGAGAAATGGATGATACCTTTCTGCGAAGGGAAAGCGAATCCAGATTATAATTAAGAGAAGAGTCAATGATTCTGACTGATTTAGATTCGACCCTTTCAAGGAGATGACTAAAAGGTAAAATACCCCTGATGTGTGAGCAGTATACTAAGCAGGGACGAATAAGACTTATATAGATTTCAAGTAACTGTAAAGTGTTAAAGTAATAACGGAAACGAAATAGAAGCACCAATTTTTTGGATGCAGATTTAGAAATTTTGATTATGTGATTCCTCCTAGACAAGTTAGAGGCTACATGGATTCCTAATATGTTGACAGAACTAAGAGAGTACATTTCGTTAGTTTCGAAGACAATAGGGCTATCAGGAGGAAAAGAAGATAAAGAGATTCCCAGAAACTGTGTCTTGGAGGCATTAAATCTAACTAATATTTTGGGTGCCCCACTCAGATACCCTCTGCAAATCGGAGCTGAGAGTACAAGAAAGAGTCATACGAGACTGTTTGCAAGTATTAGATGAAGGGTGTGAAAAAAGGCAGAGGAAAAATGGAGGGTAGAATCTTCGGCAAAGATGTGATGAAGAAAGGAAGATGGGGACTGAAGAACATTGGTGAATAGAAGGAGCAGAGTAGGTGAAAAAACAGAGCCCTATGGAACACCACTTGTAACAGGGAATAGGCTAGATATTGCTCCGTCAACAACCACAGATATAAAACGATCAGAAAGAAACCTGGAAATCAGCGAGCAGAGTGAAAGGGTAAAGCCATAGGCAGGGAGCTTGACCAACAGAGCCTTGCCCTAGATTCTGTCAAAAGCATTAGAGATATTAAGGGCGACAACAAATGATTCCCCATAGTTCCTCAGAGAAGATGACCATACATGAGTAAGATTGGATAGGAGGTCACTAGTGGATCTTTCTGTGCAGCAGCCGTACTGTTGATCAGAGATAAGTGAGTTAGACTCAAGACTCTTCAAAAACTTAGAATTAAGCAAATTTCCAAAAATTTAGCGAGAGAAAAGGTTAGGGCAATAGGTCGGTAATTTGAGGGAACAGAGCTGTCACCTTTCAAAGGAACAGTTTGCACTAGAGCATGCTTCCATGATAAAGGACAGCACTGATTGAAAGAATGAAACGAAAACGACAGGAAAGCACGAGAGCCAGTTTATCTACAAGCTCCTAAAAGATCCTTTCAAAGATAACATCCGGACTAGATGCCTTAATCGTCTTTAGTGAGTGATAAAACCTCATGAATTTTGTGTCAAGAAAGGATAAGGGAGGGCATAGTATTAGAGAGGGGTAAAGTTTGATGGACAAGTATGCTGGAATCGTCTACGGAAGAGCTGGAAGAAAAATGATGGCTAAAGAGAGTGGTTTGTCAGTGGGGAAAGCTCGACTAACAGAATTTTTTGTAGAGGCTTTTGGATAAGGTCCAGAAACATTTGATAGTTTGAGAGGTATTTGGTCGTCAACTATCCTTTTTATAAAAGAAGCCTTAGACCTTCGAATGTGACCAGTACAGTGGCTCCTAGCAACAATAAAAACAGAGTGTGTTAAATCAGGAGAGGCTTGGCACGACTGGTGTGCCAGATCACTGGCCTTAATAGCCATGAAGCAGGCAAGGTCAAACTAAGAACTAGAGGGAGAACAAGTTTCCATAGAGGAGATGTACGCCTCCATTCCCGAGGTTATGATCTCGGCAAATAGTAGGGATACCTGATTGGGGTTAGAATCATATACAAAAATGAAGCTGCGGGTGAGGTAGGGAGAAGCTGTAATATGAACATTACAGCATTCAGAAAGAATTCATTCATTACTGGCATAGTAGTTAGCAGAAAGGTTTGCTTCTTCTTTAGACTTTCAATGGTGTAATTTGGTTGTGCCTTGGCACAGTTATAATGAGTCTTTTAATTGAGTCCCATCTAGGTGTAAATTATTATTAATATTTTCATATATGTTAATGTTGTTATTTGATTATTATTGATGCCTATATTGATTGGGATTTGAATTAACCTCGAAAACGAAATCAATGGTGAAGTTGAGAGAAGCTATAATATGAAGAAAAAGGCATTGAGAAAGAATGACTTTATTCCTGGTATACCAGTTAGCTGTAAGGCTCACTTCTTTCATAGACCTTCAGTGGTGTAGCTCGTAGCGCCTTGGCTTAATAATTACGAATCTTAGCTCCGAGTTAGACTCGGGGGCAAAACATGATTCATATATATATATATATATATATATATATATATATATATATATATATATATATATATATATATATATATATATATATATATATATATATATATATACAGCATGGATTTAAGATTTTTTTTCCATTATTCATTGCCCTTTTCTCTCATTTAGATTCTTTACTCTTTCTCTCTCGTTGACAATATGAGAGATTTCACAATATAATATTTAATGTTTTTGCCACAAAGATATGTACAGTAATAGAGCAGAAACCCTTGGAAATATACTATTAATTACAGTTTTAACTATTGTGATAAACGTAGCATTCAACAGAAGTAAATGAGCCATTAAATTGGAAGATTACAATTTGCTGGTTGATTACAAAGGGTAATGATGAAGAAGGCAAACAAAAGCGGATTATTGAAGCAAGGGGGAATTCAAATAGATAATGGATCTGACGAGGGGAAAGCTTAATAATTGCCTAGTCAAATAATCAATTAAGAGCTATGCACAAAACAGCCAGGAGAAATTATGAAGTTTAATAGCAACACTAGGTATGGAAAATAGCGCTATATTTTGGGTCTTAACTAAACCGCTCTCGAGCACATGTGAGTACATAATGGAGCAATTGCATTAGGAGTAATGATCAACATCATTGCAGATATAATGTAAACCGCATGATATAAAAGAAAAAAATAATTATTTAAGGAAGAGCCGATGGAATATGTAAATTCATAATTAAGAAATTTAATTAAGCAAAAGACCATATATATATATATATATATATATATATATATATATATATATATATATATATATATATATATATATATATATATATATATATATATTTATATTTATATATTTATATATATTTATATATTTATATATTTATTTATTTATATATATATATATATATATATATATATATATATATATATATATATATATATATATATATATATATATATATATATATATATATATATATATATATATATATATATATATATATATATATATATATATATATATATATATATATATAAATAAATAAATATATAAATATATAAATATATATAAATATATAAATATAAATATATATATATATATATATATATATATATATATATATATATATATATATATATATATATATATATATATATATATATATATATATATATATATATATATATATATATATATATATATATACATATATATATATACATATATATATCTATATATATATATATATATATATATATATATATATATATATATATATATATATATATATATATATATATATATATATATATATATATATATATACATATATATATATATATATATATATATATATATATATATATATATATATATATATATATATATATATATATATATATATATATATATATATATATATATATATATATATATATATATATATATATATATATATATATATATATATATATATATATATATATATATATATATATATATATATATATATATATATATATATATATATATATATATATATATATATATATATATATATATATATATATATATATATATATATATATATATATATATATATACATATATAATATATATATATATATATATATATATATATATATATATATATATATATATATATATATATATATATATATATATACATACATATACCTTGGCTGTTTCTTTCTTTAATTGGGGGGTAGCCGACATCAAGAAAGGAAAACAAATAGGGGGATTACTTTGCTCTATGGGCAATGACGAGGGAGCTAGTGACTGTTCAGATGGCACTGCTGGAGTGCCACAGCCCATCCTCCCGGCTCTTCCACAACCTGTGTTGCTTCACAACTGCCAGCTCCTCCTACTGCCCCTACCACAAGGCTATCTCTGTAAGATGCAGCCCCGTGGTAACAGCAGATGCTAATCAGAGCCGCGTCACAATCGCTCGCCACTCATTTCCACATGGCCAAACCATCTCAGAACATTCATATCTACTCTGGCTGCAATTTCTCTCCTCACGCCCGTTCTTGCTCTCACCTCTTCATTCCTAACCCTAACCAATCGAGATACACCAATCATACTCCTCAGGCATTTCATCTCAAACACATTTAGTTTCCGTCTCTCACTTACTTTCATACACCATAACTCTGATCCATACATCAAAGTTGGCACAACCACTTTCTCATACAAAACTTTCTTAATTTTCATTTCCAACCCTCTATTCTTCATCAGTCCTTTCAATGCACCCAACACATTACATCCTTCATTCACTCTGTGACACACATCTGCTTCCACTCCACCATTTGCAGCTATAACCGAGCCTAAATACTTAAACTGATTAACCTCCTCAAGTGTCTCTCCATTCAACATAACATTCAATCCAGCGTCATCCTCATTTCTTGTACACCTCATAACCTTACTCTTTCCCACATTCACTAGCAGGTTCCTTCTCTCACACACCATTCAAAATTCTGACACTAACTGACACAGCTTTTCCTCTGAATCTGCCACCACCACAGTATCATCTGCAAACAGCAACTAATTCAGCTCCCAATCGTTATCATCCCAATCTAATATTCTCAAACCTCGACCACGCACTCGCTCATTCACCTCTCTTACAACTCCATCAATATACATATTGAACAGCCATGGTGACATCACACATCCCTGTCTCAGTCCCACACACACTGGAAACCACTCACTCACTTCCATCCCTACCCTAACACAAGCTCTACTACCCTCATACAAACTCTTCACTGCATGCAACAATTTACCATTGATTCCATATAATCTCAAAACATTCCACATAGCCTCTCTATCAACTCTATCATATGCTTTCTCCAGATCCAAAAATGCAAAATACACAACCTTACCCTTTGCTAAATATTTCTCACATAACTGCATAACTAAAAATCTGATCTATACAACCTCTACCTCTCCTAAAACCACTCTGCACTTCTGCGATCACATATTCTGTCTAATCCCTAATCCAATTAACCAGTATCCTACCATACACTTTTCCTACCACACTCAACAAACTAATACCCCTAAAATTACTGCATTCATACATATCTCCCTTACCTTTGTATAGGGGCACTATACAGGCAAAAACCCAATCCACTGGCACCAATGACAACATAAAGCATATATTAAACACTCTCATTAACCATTCCAATGCAGTCACACCCCCTTCTTTCAACATCTCCGCTCTCACACCATCCATTCCAGGTGCTTTACCTTCTTTCGCTTCATACAATGCCCTTTTCACCTCCTCTCTTGTAATCTCTCTCTCATTTTCATCTCCCATTACTGGCCCTTGAACCCCTCCCACTGCCACTATAGCTGCCTCTCTATCTTCCTCAACATTCAGCAAGCACTCAAAATATTCTGCCCATCTTTTCCTTGCATCGTTCCCTCTTAACATCTGTCTATTCACATCTTTCACTGTCTCTTCCATCCTCGATCCACCCTTCCTTGCTCTCTTCACTTCTTTCCAA
Source organism: Halocaridina rubra (assembly GCA_037179515.1). Taxonomy (NCBI): domain Eukaryota; kingdom Metazoa; phylum Arthropoda; class Malacostraca; order Decapoda; family Atyidae; genus Halocaridina; species Halocaridina rubra. Next base: position 54,223 of record JAXCGZ010011809.1, read on the forward strand.
AACTTCTTTTTATTCTTTTCATATGACCTACTAAAATCCTGTCCCCACCTAACATTTGCCAACCTCTTCTCTTCCTCTACCTTGCGCCTGGTTTCCACATTTTTCTCCCTATATCTTTTATACTTCTCCCTACTTTTACACTGCAGCCATTCCTCAAAAGCCCTCTTTTTCTCTTCCACCTTCATTTTCACCCCTTCATTCCACCACTCGCTGCCCCTCCTCATGCCACCTCCAACAAACCTCTTTCCACACACATTACTTGCATGTCCCACAAAACATTCTTTCATCAACCCCCATTCCTCCCCTAACTCCCCAACTTCTCTTTCTTTCACCCTGTTATATGCCACTCTCAACCTGTCCTGATATTCCTGTCTCTTCTCTGGCTTTTTCAACTCTTCCACCTTCACTATTTCCCTTCTACATCCCCCCACACTATTTCCCCACTTCTTTGCTACTACCACTTTTGCTTCAACCAAAAAATGATCAGACATCCCAGCAGCCACACCCATAAATGCATGTACATCTTTCACTCTACCAATCATGCTCTTTGCTACCAACACATAATCCATCAATGCTCTTTCTTTCACTCTTCCATTTGCCACTCTCATCCATGTATACTTATTTATTAACTTCTTCTTAAATAAACTATTACCTATCACCAACTCTTGTTCCACACACATATCTAACAGTCTCTCGCCACTCTCATTCCCACCTGGTACCCCATCCTTTCCTACAACACCTTCTGTCTCTCCATCACAAACTATGGCATTCAAGTCACCTAACACAACTACATAGTTCCTTCTACTCAGACCATCCACACATCTGGTTAACTGATTCCCGAATTCATCCCGCTCTTCCTCATTTCTCTCACACCCTGTCCCATACGCACTAACAAAAGCCCAACATTCCCTTCCTATCCTAGCCCTCACCCACATCAGCCTAGATGACACTTCTTTCCATTTCACTACCTGATTTACCATCCATTCACTCAGCAATAATGCCACACCTTCTCTCGCTCTCCCCCTTTCAACCCCAGACACCCTACCCGTCACATCACCAAATGCCACTTCTCATTTTCCTTTCATCTTCGTCTCACACAATGCCAATACATCCATCCTCCTCTTACCAAACATATATCCAATCTCACATCTTTTGCTCTCTATCGTACTACAACCACACACATTTAGACACCCCAAAACAAGAGCTTGGGGAGAAGTTATTCTCCTCTCTACTCCCCTTATTCTTTGACGTCTCGCTGGAGGTTGATACAAGGGGGGGGATTCCAAGTCCCCAAGCCTCCTTCCACTTTTAGTCGCCTTATACGACACGCAGGGAATACGGTGAGGCTATTCTTTGATATTGTGCCCGTGCCACAGGGCACTTATATATATGTATATATATATATATATATATATATATATATATATATATATATATATATATATATATATATATATATATATATATATATATATATATATATATATATATATATATATATATATATATATATATATATATATATATATATATATATATATATATATATATATATATATATATATATATATATATATATATATATATATATATATATATATATATATATATATATATATATATATATATATATATATATATATATATATATATATATATATATATATATATATATATATATATATATATATATATATATATATATATATATATATATATATATATATATATGTATATACGTCTATATATATATATATATATATATATATATATATATATATATATATATATAATATATATATATATATATATATATATATATATATATATATATATATATATATATATATATATATATATATATATATATATATATATATATATATATATATATATATATATATATATATATATATATATAACCAAATATGCACATTTCATATGTGAAAACATGAATAATTCTTTTTTTTTTTACCCCGACCGGGTCTCGAACCTTGGACTTATGATTTCTAAGTCAAGGCGCTACCACTACACCACAGAAGGTTTAAAAGGAATCCAACCTTATAGCTTATATGTACTATACTTAGGAATGAACGCATTCTATCTGATTGCCACTATGTTCATATTACAGATTCCCCAACCTCACTCGTGGCTTCATTTTAGCATTTAATTCAGTTCCCAATCTCATTCGGGCCATGAAATAACCAAATACGCACATTACATTGTGAAAACATGAATCATTTTTTTACCCCGACTCCTGGGATTCGAACCTAGGACTTATGATTACTAAGTAAAGGTGCTAACATACACCAAAGAAGGTTTAAAAAGAAATCCAACCTTATAGCTTATATCTGCTACACTTAGGAATGAACGCATTCTATCTGAATGCCACTATGTTCATATTAAAGATTCCCCAACCTAACTCGTGGCTTCATTTTAGCATTTAATTCAATTCCCAATCTCATTCGGGCCATGAAATAACCAAATAAGCACATTACATATGTGAAGACATGAATAATTTTTTACCCCGACCGGGACTCGAAGCTAGGACTAATGATTACTAAGTCAAGGCGCGACCACTACACCACAGAAGGTTTAAAAGGAATCCAACCTTATAGCTTATATCTGCTATACTTAGGAATGAACGCATTCTATCTGAATGCCAATATGTTCATATTACAGATTCCCCAAACTCACTCGTGGCTTCATTTTAGCTTTTAATTCAATTCTCAATCTCATTAGGGCAATGAAATAACCAAATAAGCACATTACATATGTGAAAACATGAATCATATTTTTACCCCGACTGGGACTCGAACATAGGACTTATGATTACTAAGTCAAGGCGCTACCACTACACCACAGAAGGTTTAAAAGGAATCTAACATTATAGCTTATATATGCTATACTTAGGAATGAAGGCATTCTATCTGAATGCCACTATGTTCATATTACAGATTCCCCAACCTCACTCGTGGCTTCATTTTAGCATTTAATTCAATTCCCAATCTCATTCGGGCCATGAAATAACCAAATAAGCACATTAGATATGTTAAAACATAAATCATTTTTTTACCCCGACCGGGACTAGAACCTAGGACTTGTGATTACTAAGTCATGGCGCTACCACTACACCACAGAAGGCTTAAAAGGAATAAAACCTTATAGTTTATATCTGCTATACTTAGGAATGAACGCATTCTAACTGAATGCCACTATGTTAATATTACAGGTTCCACAACCTAACTCGTGGCTTCATTTTAGCATTTAATTCAATT
>JAXCGZ010011809.1:62500-63587 GCA_037179515.1 Halocaridina rubra
CCGTGGCCTTGACATCGACCTGCCAGTGCAGGCGGCTGTCCCAGATTTACCACCCTGGCGTGTCCCCCTCCCCGCTGTCACATATACACCGACCTCGAAGGATGTCTATCCCCCCTTGCAGAGACAGTTAGCCCTAGAGACTATCGCTGATGTATCCACGTCTGTCCCTGCAGCACACCACGTCTATGTTGATGGTTCTGTGCAAGCAGATGGGAGGGCGGCATGTGCTGTGTTTTCCCCCACCATGGAGCCGCCTGTGCCGGCTGATTCATGGATTGGCCGTAGACTACCCACCTCGTCGAGCTCCACCTACTGTGAACTGAATGCCATCTTGGATGCCGTGACTCTCCTTGTTCGACGACGAGTGAATGGGGTAATAATTTGTGACTCCCAATCGGCCCTACAAGCCCTATCCTCGCCAAGACCTATCTGTGGCCGTGCTGTGGGAGATATACTATGTCGCCTCGCAGCCGCTCGGGATGCTTCTCTTGTTGTGTCATTTGTGTGGACTCCATCCCACATTGGGCTGACTGGCAACGACACAGCGGATCGTCTTGCCAAGGCGGCCTGTATGCTGGATGGGCATGCTGTGGTCGCTGAGCCCTCCCTCCGATGCCTACGTAACATCATCTACTCAGCTGGGTTTGCCATGACGGTCCAGCGCAGGGACACGGAGAGGGCCAACAGTGTGTCCATACAGCACCATGATCACTTCCTTCACAGTCGCTACAAGTATCGCATACGCGGGTTAATGGTGCGGAAAAACAATGTAGTTAGCGCTCGGCTCAGAATGGGGTATCGGCCTTTATGGCAGGTCTCCCAGACTCTAGATATGCCACAGTATACCTCCTGTACATTATGCGACCGAACTAATGCTAACACTCTTGACCACTATTGTCTTCAGTGCCCCACAGTGAGAGATGTTTTACCACGAGGTCAGAACTTAATACAGATCTGCTCATTTTTACTTAATGATGACAACCTTGATGTTATTCTTGCTCGTTTTCCTCACTTTGGTGGCCATTAATTATATTGAATTATACATATATTTTCTGTATGTTGCTGTATAATTCTGTTTGTATCTCTC
>JAXCGZ010011810.1:5000-47500 GCA_037179515.1 Halocaridina rubra
ATATATATATATATATATATATATATATATATATATATATATATATATATATATATATATATATATATATATATATATATATATATATATATATATATATATATATATATATATATATATATATATATATATATATATATATATATATATATATATATATATATATATATATATATATATATATATATATATATATATATATATATATATATATATATATATATATATATATATATATATATATATATATATATATATATATATATATATATATATATATATATATATATATATATATATATATATATATATATATATATATATATATATATATATATATATATATATATATATATATATATATATATATATATATATATATATATATATATATATATATATATATATATATATATATATATATATATATATATATATATATATATATATATATATATATATATATATATATATATATATATATATATATATATATATATTTATCTATATATATATATATATATATATATATATATATATATATATATATATATATATATATATATATATATATATATATATATATATATATATATATATATATTTATCTATATATATATATATATATATATATATATATATATATATATATATATATATATATATATATATATATATATATATATATATATATATATATATATATATATATATATATATATATATATATATATATATATATATATATATATATATATATATATATATATATATATATATATATATATATATATATATATATATATATATATATATATATTTATCTATATATATATATATATATATATATATATATATATATATATATATATATATATATATATATATATATATATATATATATATATATATATATATATATATATATATATATATATATATATATATATATATATATATATATATATATATATATATATATGTATATATATATATATATATATATATAGTATATATATATATATATATATATATATATATATATATATATATATATATATATATATATATATATATATATATATATATATATATATATATATATATATATATATATATATATATATATATATATATATATATATATATATATATATATATATATATATATATATATATATATATATATATATATATATATATATATATATATATATATATATATATATATATATATATATATATATATATATATATATATATATATATATATATATATATATATATATATATATATATATATATATATATATATATATATATATATATATATATATATATATATATATATATATATATATATATATATATATATATATATATATATATATATATATATATATAGATATAGATATAGATATATATATATATATATATATATATATATATATATATATATATATATATATATATATAGATATAGATATATATATATATATATATATATATATATATATATATATATATATATATATATATATATATATATATATATATATATATATATAGATATAGATATAGATATATATATATATATATATATATATATATATATATATATATATATATATATATATATATATATATATATATATATATATATATATATATATATATATATATATATATATATATATATATATATATATATATATATATATATATATATATATTTATATGTATGTATATATGTATGTATGTTATATATATATATATATATATATATATATATATATATATATATATATATATATATATATATATATATATATATATATATATATATATATATATATATATATATATATATATATATATATATATATATATATATATATGTATATTTATCTATATATATGTATATTTATCTATATGTATATATATATATATATATATATATATATATATATATATATATATATATATATATATATATATATATATATATATATATATATATATATATATATATATAAATATATATATATATATATATATATATATATATATATATATATATATATATATATATATATATATATATATATATATATATAAATATATAAATATATAAATATATATATATATATATATATATATATATATATATATATATATATATATATATATATATATATATATATATATATATATATATATATATATATATATATATATATATATATATATATATATATATATATATATATATATATATATATATATATATATATATATATGAATCATTTTTTACCCCGACCGGGACTCGAACCTAGGACTTATGATTACTAAGTCAAGGCGCTACCACTACACCACAGAAGGTTAAAAGGAATCCAACCTTATAGCTTATATCTGCTATACTTAGGAATGAACGCATTCTAACTGAATGCCACTATGTTCATATTACAGAGTCCCCAACCTCACTCGTGGCTTCAATTTAGCATTTAATTCAATTCCCAATCTCATTCGGGCCATGAAATAACCAATTAAGCACATTACATATGTGAAAACATGAATCATTTTTTACCCCGACCGGCACTCGAACCTAGGACTTATGATTACTAAGTCTAGGTGCTCCCACTACACCACAGAAGGTTAAAAGGTATCCAACCTTATAGCTTATATCTGCTATACTTAGGAATGAACGCATTCTAACTGAATGCCACTATGTTCATATTACAGATTCCCCAACCTCACTCGTGGCTTCATTTTAGCATTTAATTCAATTCCCAATCTCATTCGGGCTATGAAATAACCAATTGAGCACATTACTTATGTGAAAACATGAATAATTTTTTACCCCAACCGGGACTCGAACCAAGGACTTATGATTACTAAGTCAAGGCGCTACCACTACACCACAGAAGGTTAAAAGGAATCCAACCTTATAGCTTATATCTGCTATACTTAGGAATGAACGCATTCTAACTGAATGCCACTATGTTCATATTACAGATTCCTCAACCTCACTCGTGGCTTCATTTTAGCATTTAATTCAATTCCCAATCTCATTTGGGCCATGAAATAACCAATTAAGCACATTACATATGTAAAAACATGAATCATTTTTTACCCGGACTCGAACCTAGGACTTATGATTACTAAGTCAAGGCGCTACCACTACACCACAGAAGGTTAAAATGAATCCAGCCTTATAGCTTATATCTCCTATACTTAGGAATGAACGCATTCTAACTGAATGCCACTATGTTCATATTACAGATTCCCCAACCTCACTCGTGGCTTCATTTTAGCATTTAATTCAATTCCCAATCTCATTCGGGCTATGAAATAACCAATTAAGCACATTACATATGTGAAAGCATGAATAATTTTTTACCCCGACCGGGACTCGAACCTAGGACTTATGATTACTAAGTCAAGGAGCTACCACTACACCACAGAAGGTTAAAAGGAATCCAACCTTATAGCTTATATCTGCTATACTTAGGAATGATCGCATTCTAACTGAATGCCTCTATGTTCATATTACAGATTCCTCAACCTCACTCGTGGCTTCATTTTAGCATTTAATTCAATTCCCAATCTCATTTGGGCCATGAAATAATCAATTAAGCACATTACATATGTAAAAACATGAATAATTTATTACCCCGACCGGGACTCGAACCTAGGACTTATGATTACTAAGTCAAGGCGCTACCACTACACCACACAAGGTTAAAAGGAATCCAGCCTTATAGCTTATATCTGTTATACTTAGGAATGAACGCATTCTAACTGAATGCCACTATGTTCATATTACAGATTCCCCAACTTCACTCGTGGCTTCATTTTAGCATTTAATTCAAATCCCAATCTCATTCGGGATATGCTAAGTATAGCAGATATAAGCTATAAGGTTGGATTCCTTTTAACCTTCTGTGGTGTAGTGGTAGCTCCTTGACTTAGTAATCATAAGTCCTAGGTTCGAGTCCCGGTCGGGGTAAAAAATTATTCATGTTTTCACATATGTAATGTGCCTAATTGGTTATTTCATAGCCCGAATGAGATTGGGAATTGAATTAAATGCTAAAATGAAGCCACGAGTGAGGTTGGGGAATCTGTAATATGAACATAGTGGCATTCAGTTAGAATGCGTTCATTCCTAAGTATAGGAGATATAAGCTATAAGGCTGGATTCATTTTAACCTTCTGTGGTGTAGTGGTAGCGCCTTGACTTAGTAATCATAAGTCCTAGGTTCGAGTCCGGGTCGGGGTAAAAAATGATTCATGTTTTTACATATGTAATGTGCTTAATTGGTTAATTGGTTATTTAATACTCTTCGTAATCTTTAAAATTAACATAATACACAAGTACTATACAGTATTCGTATACTAAGCAGTATAATAAAACGACACGTATATATAAAAATATCTGTTCTCTATTACACTACAGTCCCTGCATTGCGTTACTGTATAGTACGAAACTGTAAATAGTTCCTGTACAGTATACCGTACTCATATGGTATGCTTACATAGGGACGGAGAAAGTTTCTTATCTGTAGGAAGCTTGGTATGTCAGCTGCTGACGAGAAAGGGGCTGGCAGGTGAGTCTGGAAAGGAAAATAAACAATCTATAGAAGAGAACACTATACGATATAAAACACACTTATAAACAAAAAATATATTACACTAATTTTTTATCAAGTTAATTGCTTTACTTATTTATTGTTTATATACGTTGGTTATATTGAAAAATTATATTGAATTTAAAAGGAAAAATATATTTCTATAGATTTTCTTTTTAGCCTATTCTCTTTTTTTAAATATTGGTACTACATCTGCCAATTTTTACTCCTTGGGTACGAACCCTAATTTTATTAAATTATAGAATAGTGCAGTTAGTGGACAGCTAAGTTCTGCCTTGCACTTCTTTAGTACTTTAGCATAAGGTTCATCAGGTCCTGGAGAATTGTAAGCCTTTAATTTATCTATTTCTTTTATTACATCCTCCCTTGTAATATTTATTGTACTAAGTATATTATCGAGATTTTCTGTGTATATGTATTCTAAATCTGAAATATATTCCAAGTTTTCATGGGTAAATACAGATAAGAAATATTCATTTAAACATGTACACATCTCTTTATCATCATATGTGAAATGACTGTTGGCTACCTCAACTTGTCCAACTTTTAACCCCTAGAGGACCACACACACACACGCACGCACGCACGCACAGAGAGGCAAAAAGGTTAAATGAGGAATGAAATGAAAAAGAGGAGAAAAATTTTCTTTTCAGAGTTTTTCCAGACAAAGGGGAGATAAAGAAGATAATGACAGATCAGGGGATGGGGCCTCATTAAGATTGTTATACACAAATGCTGATGGATTAGCTGGTAAGGCAGTAGAATTAAAAGATAGGATTCGCAACAGTAAGGCAGATATAGTAGCAATTACAGAGACTAAGTTGAGTGAGGACATAAACAGCGTCACAGTTTTTCCTAAGGGCTTCAGAATATTAAGGATTGAAAGATCTGAGAGGACTGGTGGAGGGATAGCACTGGTCATAAGTGAAAGGATTTAAGTTGAAGAAATAAACTTGGCTATAGAAAGTGAGTTCAAGGAATTTCTTGTTGCTCGCATAAATACTGGGTCAGAGAGCATTATAATAACTGTTGTATATAACCCACCAAGGAACCAGAAGAGGCTAGAAGTTTATGAGGAAAGTCATATAGGTACTATTGAAGTCATAAACTCAGTTGTTAACATGGCATGGGAGAGAAAATGTAGGATTTTGATTATGGGAGATTTTAATCATAAAGAGATAGATATATAAATCTTGACCCACACAGTGGTGAGGACTCATTCAGGGCAAGATTCCTAGATTGCGTAAAAGGGAATTTCCTACACCAACATGTAATGGAACCAACGAGGGCCAGGGGTGGGGATGAGCCATCACTACTTGATCTAGTATTAACAGATAATGTGTTGGATATTGAAAAAATTGAGTATGAACCACCAATTGGAAAGAGTGACCACTGTGTGTTGTTGATGGAGTATATCATTGAAGATATTCTGCCTGAGAGTAGAGGCACTGAGGACATGAGGAGGAACTATCCGATAGGAGATTACATCAGAATGAATGAACTTTTTGCAGTTATTGATTGGAGAACCTTATTTTACAACAAATCTGTACAAGAAATGTATGACATCTTTTGTGAGAAATATGGGAAGATAGTAGATTGCTGCATACCTGTCACCAAAGTAGGTGTAATTCATGCCAGAGAGAAATGGTTCGATAATGAGTGTAAAGGAGCTAAGGAGTGGAGAGACAAATGCTGGAAAAGGTATAGGAGGAGAAAAAACATAAATGCCTGGCAAACCTACAAAAGAGCAAGAAATGACTACCTAAGTAAAAGGAGAGAGGCAGAGAGAGCCTATGAGAGGGACATCACCAGGAAGGCTAAAGAAAATTCCAAGCTTTTCCACAGCTTTATCAGAGGAAAACTGAAGGTAAAAGAACAGGATTTAAGGCTAAAGAGAGCGGATGGAAGCATCACTGAGACGGGTGAAGAGATCTGCAAAGAATTGAACAAGGAATTTCAGTCAGTATTTACAGTAGAAAATACCCTACCCCCTCAGATTGCAGAGATAGAAGCTCAAGGGCCGGTATTAGAGAACATCAACCTTACAGCCACAGAGGTATGCAAAGCGCTGATGGATTTAGATGTTCATAAAGCTACAGGTCCTGATGACATATCCCCTCATATACTTAAAAAATGCGCAAACTCAATATCAGTGGCACTGGGTATCATATTTAAAAAGTCAGTGGAGTCAGGGGAGATTCCAAGATGCTGGAAACAAGCAAATGTGATACCTATCTTCAAAAAGGTAAGGAGGGATACGGCTCTGAACTATAGACCAGTTTCCTTGACCAGCATAGTTTGCAAAGTTATGGAGAAACTACAAAGGAAACATATCTCTCTTCACTTGGAATCCTTCAACTTTTTGTCAGTGAGGCAAAATGGCTTCAGAGAAGGTAGATCAACAGTAACAAACTTATTAGAATTTTATGATGAGGTAAGCCGAATCTTACAGGAAAGAGAGGGCTGGGCAGATTGCATATTCCTAGACTTCCAGAAAGCGTTTGACATTGTTCCACATGGGAGACTTATTAAGAAGCTGCAAGCAATGGCTAGAATAGGTGGAAATGTTTTGGAATGGATAAAAACTTACTTAGAAGGAAGGGAACAGAGGGTTAGAGTAAGACACTCAGTGTCTGAATGGAGAAGAGTTAGTAGTGGAGTTCCATAGGGTTCAGTTTTAGGGCCACTTTTGTTCCTTGTATATGTAAATGACCTACCAGAGTCTGTAAATTCATTCATGAATATGTTTGCAGATGATGCAAAGATTGTGAAGAAAGCAAAAAGCGAGAACAATGGTAGAGAACTTCAGGAAGATCTAAATAGTCTGCATGAGTGGTCAGAAAAGTGGCTAATGAAATTCAGTACTTCAAAATGTAAGGTAATGAGAATGGGTACAAGTGCAAGAAGGTCCAAGCTTGACTACTCGGTGGCTGGAGTACAACTTCAAGAGACAGAAAATGAGAGAGATCTAGGAGTAAACATACTGGCAGATTTGTCTCCAGAAATACATATAAATGGCATAGTAAGGGCAGAATATGCATTCTTATCAAATGTAAGGTGCCTTCAGGCACATGGACAAGGAAATGTTCAGAAATATTTTTGCAACCTATGTGAGGCCAAAACTCGAATATGCATCCCCCTATTGGAATCCACACTTGAAAAAGCACATAGCTAAGCTTGAAAAAGTTCAAAGACATGCCACGAAACTGGTGCCACAAATACGCAATCTCAGTTAGATGAGAGGCTGAGGGAATTAGACTTACCATCACTCGAAGCTAGAAGATTGAGGGGGGATATGATGGCAGTCTTTAAATTCCTTCATGGTTATGATAGAGTGGATAGGGATCGATATTTTGATATGGCTGGCTCTAGAACTAGAGGTCATAGTTTGAAGCTTCGTAAGAAAACTTCTTTGCAGAATGTACTTTTTCAGTGTAAGAGTAGTTGATAATTGGAATTCGCTAAGTGAGGAGGTTGTTAATGCTATCTCAATCCATAGTTTTAAGGACAGGTATGATAAGTATCACTAAGTATAAAATGGAACCGATCAGGAGACGTGAAGATACGAGCTTTAGGCTCTTTCCCGTAAACACAATTAGGTAATTACACACACACACACACACACACACACACACACACACACACACACACACGCAGAGCTGAATGACAACCTAAATGAATTAGATGTTAGTTCAGTGCTCTCTTCTGAGAGAGACGAGATTGCAGTTTGGAATGTCCAGATTAAGGAAAACATTGAACAGTTTAGAAAAGAGTTCCAGGAGCTGAATATGGAACATGATGCCATGAAAACTTCCTTTGCTGATGCATTAAAGGGGAATGTGGCAGTAAAAGAGGCTGTAAAGGTGGTGACACTGGAAAACATACAAACAGTTGACTATAAAGAGACAGTAATCGAAAAAATTAAAGACGTGATGGAAAGGGCAAACCCACTGATCAAATAGGCACTTGATAAAGAGAAGACAGTGGTAATCTCAGGCATAAGCTAATCCTAGGAGCCAACATGGCAGGGAAGACCTGAAGAAAATAAAGCTAGGGTTGTAGACCTGATAAGAAAGCTCTGAGTAGTTTGTGGTCCTGAGGATATTGTAAACATACACCAACTAGGCAAATATTCGAGGGAAGGAAAGCCGAGACCAACAAAAGTAACCTTTGAGAGAGGGGAAACATGTAGGGAAATATTGTTGAGAAAAAAAAAGTCTAAAAGACCTTCAAGAATTCAAAGAAGTGTTCATTAGACGATACAGAACACAGGAAGAGATGGGAAAAATAAAAAACTTGTTGGAAGAGGCAAGAAGGTTAAATGAGGAAAGAAATGAAAAAGAGGAGAAAAATTTTCATTTCAGAGTTCTTCCAGACAAAGGGGAGATAAAGAAGATAATGACAGAAGATTAGGGGATGGGGCCTCATTAAGATTGTTATACACAAATGCTGATGGATTAGCTGGTAAGGCAGTAGAATTAAAAGATAGGATTCACAACAGTAAGGCAGATATAGTAGCAACTACAGAGACTAAGTTGAGTGAGGACATAAACAGTGTCACAGTTTTTCCTAAGGGTTTCAGAATATTAAGGGTTGAAAGATCTGAGAGGACTGGTGGAGGGATAGCACTGGTCATAAGTGAAAGGATTTAAGTTGAAGAAATAAACTTGGCTCTAGAAAGTGAGTTCAAGGAATTTCTTGTTGCTCTCATAAATACTGGGTCAGAGAGCATTATAATAACTGTTGTATATAACCCACCAAGGAACCAGAATAGGCTAGAAGTTTATGAGGAAAGTCATATATGTACTATTGAAGTCATAAACTCAGTTGTTAACATGGCACAGGAGAGAAAATGTAGGATTTTGATTGTGGGAGATTTTAATCATAAAGAGATAAATTGGATAAATCTTGACCCACACAGTGGTGAGGACTCATTCGGGGCAAGATTCCTAGATTGCGTAAAAGGGAATTTCCTACACCAACATGTAATGGAACCAACGAGGGCCAGGGGTGGGGATGAGCCATCACTACTTGATCTAGTGTTCATAGATAATGTGTTGGATATTGAAAAAATTGAGTATGAACCACCAATTGGAAAGAGTGACCACTGTGTGTTGTTGATGGAGTATATCATTGAAGATATTCTGCCTGAGAGTAGAGGCACTGAGGACATGAGGAGGAACTATCTGAAAGGAGATTACATCAATATGAATTAGCTTTTTGCAGTTATTGATTGGAGAACCTTATTTTACAACAAATCTGTACAAGTAATGTATGACATCTTTTGTGAGAAATATGGGAAGATAGTAGATTGCTGCATACCTGTCACCAAAGTAGGTGTAATTCATGCCAGAGAGAAATGGTTCGATAATGAGCGTAAAAGAGCTAAGGAGTGGAGAGACAAATGCTGGAAAAGGTATAGGAAGAGAAAAAACATAAATGCCTGGCAAACCTACAAAAGAGCAAGAAATGACTACCTAAGTAAAAGGAGAGAGGCAGAGAGAGCCTATGAGAGGGACATCACCAGGAAGGCTAAAGAAAATCCCAAGCTTTTCCACAGCTTTATCAGAGGAAAACTGAAGGTAAAAGAACAGGATTTAAGGCTAAAGAGAGCGGATGGAAGCATCACTGAGACGGATGAATAGATCTGCAAAGAATTGAACAAGGAGTTTGTCAGTATTTACAGTAGAAAATACCCTACCCCCTCAGATTGCAGAGATAGAAGCTCAAGGGCCGGTATTAGAGAACATCAACCTTACAGCCACAGAGGTATGCAAAGCGCTGATGGATTTAGATGTTCATAAAGCTACAGGTCCTGATGACATATCCCCTCATGTACTTAAAAAACTCAATATCAGTGGCACTGGGTATCATATTTAAAAAGTCAATGGAGTCAGGGGAGATTCCAAGATGCTGGAAACAAGCAAATGTGATACCTATCTTCAAAAAGGGAAGGAGGGATACGGCTCTGAACTATAGACCAGTTTCCTTGACCAGCATAGTTTGCAAAGTTATGGAGAAACTACAAAGGAAACATATCTCTCCTCACTTGGAATCCTTCAACTTTTTGTCAGTGAGGCAACATGGCTTCAGAGAAGGTAGATCAACAGTAACAAACTTATCAGAATTTTTTGATGAGGTAAGCCGAATCTTACAGGAAAGAGAGGGCTTGGCAGATTGCATATTCCTAGACTTCCAGAAAGCGTTTGACTCTGTTCCACATGGGAGACTTATTAGGAAGCTGCAAGCAATGGCTAGAATAGGTGGAAATGTCTTGGAATGGATAAAAACTTACTTAGAAGGAAGGGAACAGAGGATTAGAGTAAGACACTCAGTGTCTGAATGGAGAAGAGTTAGTAGTGGAGTTCCATAGGGTTCAGTTTTAGGGCCACTTTTGTTCCTTGTATATGTAAATGACCTACCAGAGTCTGTAAATTCATTCATGAATATGTTTGCAGATGATGCAAAGATTGTGAAGAAAGTAAAAAACGTGAACAATGGTAGAGAACTTCAGGAAGATCTAAATAGTCTGCATGAGTGGTCAGAAAAGTGACTAATGAAATTCAGTACTTCAAAATGTACAGTAATGAGAATGGGTACAAGTGCAAGAAGGCCCAAGCTTGACTACTCGGTGGCTGGAGTACATCTTCAAGAGACCGAAAATGAGAGAGATCTAGGAGTAAACATACTGGCAGATTTGTCTCCAGAAATACATATAAATGGCATAGTAAGGGCAGCATATGCATTCTTATCAAATGTAAGGGTAACCTTCAGGCACATGGACAAGGAAATGTTCAGAAATATTTATGCAACCTATGTGAGGCCAAAACTCGAATATGCAGCCCCCTATTGGAATCCACACTTGAAAAAGCACATAGCTAAGCTTGAAAAAGTTCAAAGACATGCCACGAAACTGGTGCCAGAAATACGCAATCTCAGTTATGATGAGAGGCTGAGGGAATTAGACTTACCATCACTCGAAGCTAGAAGAGTGAGGGGGGATATGGTGACAGTCTTTAAATTCCTTCATGGTTATGATAGAGTGGATAGAGATCAATATTTTGATATGGCCGGCTCTAGAACTAGAGGTCATAGTTTGAAGCTTCGTAAGAAAACTTTTCTGCAGGATGTAGGGAAGTACTTTTTCAGTGTAAGAGTACTGTAGTTGATAATTTGAATTTGCTGAGCGAGGAGGTAGTTAATGCTATCTCAATCCACAGTGTTAAGGACAGGTATGATAACTATCACTAAGTATAAAATGGAACTGATCAGGAGACGGGAAGATACAAGCTTTGGGCTCGTTCCCGTAAACACAATTAGGTAATTACACCACACCACACACACACACACACACACACACACACACACACACACACACACACACACACACACACACACACATACACACTGCAGTTATTGACTGGAGAACCTTATTTTAGAACAACTCTGTACAAGAAATGTATGACATCTTTTGTGAGAAATATGGGAAGATAGTAGATTGCTGCATACCTGTCGCCAAAGTAGGTGTAATTCATGCCAGAGAGAAATGGTTCGATAATGGGTGTAAAAGAGCTAAGGAGTGGAGAGAGAAATGCTGGAAAAGGTATAGGAGGAGAAAAAACATAAATGCCTGGCAAACCTACAAAAGAGCAAGAAATGACTACCTAAGTAAAAGGAGAGAGGCAGAGAGAGACTATGAGAGGGACATCACCAGGAAGGCTAAAGAAAATCCCAAGCTTTTCCACAGCTTTATCAGAGGAAAACTGAAGGTAAAAGAACAGGTTTTAAGGCTAAAGAGAGCGGATGGAAGCATCACTGAGACGGATGAAGAGATCTGCAAAGAATTGAACAAGGAGTTTCAGTCAGTATTTATAGTAGAAAATACCCCACCCCCTCAGATTGCAGTGATAGAAGCTCAAGGGCCGGTATTAGAGAACATCAACCTTACAGCCACAGAGGTATGCAAAGCGCTGATGGATTTAGATGTTCATAAAGCTACAGGTCCTGATGACATATCCCCTCATGTGCTTAAAAAATGCGCAAACACTATCAGTGGCACTAAGTATCATATTTAAGGAGTCACTGGAGTCGGGGGAGATTCCAAGATGCTGGAAACAAGCAAATGTGATACCTATCTTCAAAAAGGTAAGGAGGGATACGGCTCTGAACTATAGACCAGTTTCCTTGACCAGCATAGTTTGCAAAGTTATGGAGAAACTACTAAGGAAACATATCTCTCTTCTCTTGGAATCCTTCAACTTTTTGTCAGTGAGGCAACACGGCTTCAGAGAAGGTAGATCAACAGTAACAAACTTATTAGAATTTTATGATGAGGTAAGCCAAATCTCACAGGAAAGAGAGGGCTGGGCAGATTGCATATTCCTAGACTTCCAAAAAGCGTTTGACACTGTTCCACATGGGAAACTTATTAGGAAGCTGCAATCAATGGCTAGAATAGGTGGAAATGTTTTGGAATGGATAAAAACTTACTTAGAAGGAAGGGAATAGAGGGTTAGAGTAAGACACTCAGTGTCTGAATGGAGAAGAGTTAGTAGTGGAGTTCCACAGGGTTCAGTTTTAGGGCCACTTTTGTTCCTTGTATATGTAAATGACCTACCAGAGTCTGTAAATTCATTCATGAATATGTTTGCAGATGATGCAAAGATTGTGAAGAAAGTAAAAAACGAGAACAATGGTAGAGAACTTCAGGAGGATCTAAATAATCTGCATGAGTGGTCAGAAAAGTGGCTAATGAAATTCAATACTTCAAAATGTAAGGTAATGAGAATGGGTACAAGTGCAAGAAGGCCCAAGCTTGACTACTCGGTGGCTGGAGTACAACTTCAAGAGACAGAAAATGAGAGAGATCTAGGAGTAAACATACTGGCAGATTTGTCTCCAGAAATACATATAAATGGCATAGTAAGGGCAGCATATGCATTCTTATCAAATGTAAGGGTAGCCTTCAGGCACATGGACAAGGAAATGTTCAGAAATATTTATGTAACCTATGTGAGGCCAAAACTCGAATATGCAGCCCCCTTTTGGAATCCGCACTTGAAAAAGCACATAGCTAAGCTTGAAAAAGTTCAAAGACATGCCACGAAACTGGTGCCAGAAATACGCAATCTCAGTTATGATGAGAGGCTGAGGGAATTAGACTTACCATCACTCGAAGCTAGAAGAGTGAGGGGGGATATGGTGACAGTCTTTAAATTCCTTCATGGTTATGATAGAGTGGATAGGGATCGATATGTTGATATGGCTGGCTCTAGAACTAGAGGTCATAGTTTGAAGCTTCGTAAGAAACTTCTTTGCAGGATGTAAGGAAATACTTTTTCAGTGTAAGAGTAGTTGATAATTGGAATTGGCTAAGCGAGGAGGTAGTTAATGCTATCTCAATCCATAGTTTTAAGGACAGGTATGATAAGTATCACTAAGTATAAAATGGAACCGATGAGGAGACGGGAAGATACGAGCTTTGGGCTCTTTCCCGTAAACACAATTAGGTAATCCACACACACACACACACACACACACACACACACACACACACACACACACACACACACACACACGAAACCAGAGCAGCCTCTGCCGTAAAATCAAAACGACGTTATTTAAGGACTCCCTGTATATATATGTGTGTGAGTGCGTGTGTGTGTGCGTCACAGTATGCTGAGTGACTAATCAGGAGGACACTACCACTTATATTGTTTAGAGCAGAATCAGTCAGAAAACACATTAAAGTCTTGACGAGAGTCAGCTTCATGATAGGATCCTATCTTTGGTTTTTAATTATTCAGTGACATTCCTTGAGGAATCATGGCTCAATAATACATTTGCAGGGAAAACGTACATTAGTGAAGATTGTTTTATTTATCTTTCAAAATATCATCTTGAGTGTTGTATTTTTACAAAGTTCCTTCATCTTTTAATACAGGCTGATCAACTAACACAGTTGCTCAGTGTGTGGGAGAAACGTTTCAACACAGCCCAGCAAGAGAAAGCAGATATGGAAAGTAACATCCAAGAAATTCAAAAGTCATCCAAGGTGTTGCGGGAGAAGCTAGTAAATGTGAGTAATATGTCTTGATATGCGATGTTAATTTTGTATATTTTTTTTTCATTTTTGTCAGTGTATTTGCAAAATGGAAATGCCTCCTATGTTATATCTTCCGTAGAGATGAAGAGACACATTATCAATTTCATCCCTTTCTCTGTCTGTCTCTTACCAGAATCTTTGTGTTTGATTTGACACTTTGTATATTATTTACAACATGTTTCGTATCAGAAATGTGTGTGACTCATTCCTTGGATGAATTGAAAACCTTTATTTACTCTTAGAAACTTATAAATATTTGTTTTATTCTCTGTTTTTATTTATTTTATTTACTTTAATAAAATTTAGGAGAAAACTGCTCTTGAAAGGAGAAATCAAGAATTGCTTAATGATCTGAAATCACACAAATCCCATATTGAAGCACAAAATGAAACTATCAATAAAATGCAGTCCCGACAACAAGAAGCAATGGCCGATATTAAAAATCTACAGAGAATAATTAAAGAAGAAGAGGACAAATATTTCAGTAAGTTTCCATTGAAAGTGCACGTGTCAGACCTATTTGACTTGCAAATTTCACATACTTTAACTAATTTGAAATCAATGAAAAAGTACTGTATTTAAAATCAGTTAAGTTGGTTGGATGCCTATTTGTTAATTTTTTTTTTTTTTTGAGTGTGACACCGGGACAGGCAGAAACTGCCCTCATCAATAAAAGCCCGGGTACGAGAAAATACTAAGGTGAAGGAAAAGAAAAATGTTAAGGACAAGGCAGAGATGACGTCATGTCACACAAAGGAAAACGACAGACAGAAAAAACAGTCAAAGTACAGAGGACCCAGAGATATAGAGGACTAGGCCCTGAGGTGACGATAGATCTGCTTTTTGAAGGATGAAAGGTCATAAGAATTAGGAAAAACAGAAGGAGGAAGAGAGTTCCAGAGTCTGGAGGTAGATGGGAAGAAGCAGTCACTGCACCGCGAGCTACAAATCTCCACACAGTACCCGTGAGATGAGGCCGCTTGGCGAGTGTCATGCGGCCTCAGCAGTGGGGGGGGGATGCAACTCGCCAACTCATTAGTGCAGCGATGGAGGTAGTAGCGATAGAAAAGAGAAAGGGAAGATACCTTACAGCGAAGAGAGTGAGAATCCAGATTAGAAGTAAGAGAAGGATCATTAATGAGTCTGACTACTTAGATTCAACCCTATCAAGGAGATAAGTATAAATTATAAATTTTAAGTAACTGTAAAGAGGAGAAATACTGACAGAAATGAAACAAAACCCCCAATTTTTTGGATGAAGATTTAGAAATTTGGATTATGTAATTCCTCCAAGACAAGTTAGAGGCTCTATGGATTCCTAATATGTTGATAGAATTAAGAGGGTAAATTTTGTTGCTTTCATTTGGATTATGTGATTCCTCCAAGACAAGTTAGAGGCTATATGGATTCCTAATATGTTGATAGAATTAAGAGGGTAAATTTCATTAGTTTCAAAGATAAAGAGATAGCCAAAAACTGTGTCTTCAAGGCATTGAATTTAACTAAAGTTTGAGTGCCCCATTCAGATACTCTGCAAATCGGAGTTGACAGTAGAAGAGAGAGAGATACAAGACTGATTACGAGTAGCAGATAAAGGTTGTGAAGAAAAGGCTTAGGAAAAGTGAAGGGTAGAATCATCAGCAAAGGCATGAAGAAGAGAGGAAGATTGGGATAGTAGATCATTGTTGAAGAGAATGAACAGAGTAGGTGAAAGAACAGAGCCATGTGGAACACCACTGGTAACAGAGAAAGAGCTAGATGTCGCGCCATCAGCAACTACAGATATAAAACGGTGAGTTAGAAAACTGAAAATCAGAGAACAGAAAGAAGGGGTAAAGCCATAGGCAGGGAGTTTGGCCAACAGAGCCTTGTGCCAGACTCGGTCAAAAGCCTTAGAGATATCAAGGGGGACGACAGAGGAATCCCCATAGTTCCTCAGAGAAGAGGACCATTCATGAGTAAGATAGGACAGGAGATCACCAGTGGATCTTACCTTGTGGAAGCCGTACTGGTGATCAGAGATAAGTGAGTTAGATTCAAGACGTTTCAAGAAGTGAGCATTGAGTAAAGTTTCGAAAATTTTTGTAATAGAGGAGGTTAGGGCAATAGGTTAACAGAGGAGGTTAGGGCAATAGGTTAATAGAGGAGGTTAGGGCAATAGGTCGCTTAGTTTGAAAGAATAAAGCGGTCGCCCTTTTTAGGAACAGGTTGAACTACAGCATGCTTCCAAGATGAAGGATAGATACTGGTTGACAGAATAAGGCGAAAAAGACGGCAGAGCACGGGAGCCAGTTCATCTGCAAACTCCTTAAGGAACCTTGTAGGGATACCATCAGGACCAGATGCCTTGTTCGTCTTTAGCGAGCGAAGAACCTTATGAACTTTGCGTGAAGAAAGGATAAGGGAGGGCATAGGGTTGGAGAGGAGTAAAGATTGAGGAACAGGTGCTCTGGAATCGTTTATAGAAGAGTTGGCAGAAAAATTAGAGCCAAAGTGAATGGCTTTGTCTGTGGGAGAGCAAGCTATAGAGCTATCAGAATGAATGAGAAGGGGAAAGCTTGAGTTGCAGAAGTTATTGGAGAGGATTTTTGGCTAAGGACCAGTGGCATTTGTCACTGGGAGAGGCCCTAAGGTCATTAACTTTAATTCTTATAAAGGAAGCCTCAGACCTTCGAATGTGAGCAGTGTAGCGATTCCTAGCATAATAAATGCAGAGCGAGTTAAATCGTAAGGAGAGGCTTGGTAAGATCCGTGTGCCCGATTCCTGGCCTGGATAGCCATGGAGCAGACACGGTCAAGCCAAGGTTTAAGGGGAGAGAAAGTTTTTGTAGAAGAGGGGATGTACGCCTCCATTCCCGCGGTCATGATCTCGGCAACTTTTAGAGCTTCCTAATAAGGGTTGCGGGCCCGAAAGCAGTAGTCATCCCGTGGGAAGTCAAAGAGGAAGTTGCGCAAATTTTCATGTTGGGTACGCTCAAAGTGCCAAAGGCGGAGCTGAGTAGGAGGGATTGGTGGCGGGGGAGCGAAAATGGAAGAGACTGAGATCATAGAGTGGTCAGATTTACCAAGAGGGGAAAGTGCAGAATAAGAGTAGTTTGAAGGGTAAAAAATAGGTCAAGAGTGTTTGCTGCATGTTCGTGACGATCAGGAACACGAGTAGGATGTTTGATAATTTGCTCCAGATCGTGAATAATAGAGAAAGCAAGGACCTCACTTCCTCCCACATCAGTGTGAGAGGAATGAAACCACTCACTGTGGTGTACATTGAAGTCTCTAATGTCGAGAACTTCGGCATGTGGGTGAGAAGGTATCAAGGACTCATGGCACGAGGATAGATATTCAAAGAATGACACAAACTCGGTGGAGTCTGGAGAACGGTAGCAGAAGCAAAGGAAGAGAGTGGTAGTGGAGAGATAGACTTTTAGCCAGAGAACATCAAAGTCGGGAGATTCAAGGTCCATGAGCCTCGCAGTCGGGAACGAAAACGCGTATACGGATTATAGTGAGAGATTTTAAATGGGTCAGTGGAAGCATGTATATACAGCTGGGTTTCAGATAGGAGGAGAATGTTAGATAGGAGAGTACCCAAGTGCTGTTCCACAGACGAAAGATTAGAGTTCAGCCCACGAATGTTAGAATAGTGAAAAGTGAAAGAAGCAGATCTATTGGGAGGTGCAAGGTTATGGGCAGAACCATTACTACCACCAGGCGTGTCTGCCCTCAAGCCAGTAGTGGAATCAACACGATCCCCGGAGATTCTTCGCACCCCTCTTATGCCGGGTGTTGGGGACCATTAGCTGTGGACCTTCCATAAATAATAACAAATGTGAGGAAAAAAAGAGACAGATGTGGGGAATGGTGTGACTTGTCAATTGTAATGGAATAGCAAGAGATGTGTAATGAATACGCCAGAATATTCAGTGTAGATGTAGGCATGAGGAAAGAACCGTCTTGAAGGAAGAATCAACCCGGAACCGTCTGGATCAGTCTTAGTTGCATCCTAATATCTTCTGTCGTAGTCTTTCAGGCGGCTGGTGCCATGGCCAACCTACTAAACAATAAGGTCACAATTGAGAGTAATTGCTTTTAAAAGTGACGTACTTTAAGAAGATTTATAAGTATCTACATGTGTATCACCAATAGAAAGACTTATTCCTTGGTTTAAAGTAGTATCACACTTAGTGTTTGGTTTACAAGTCCCAAGCAGCACCTGTAACTGTACAGCAAAGCAATGACGAATTTTTTTCCCGTGATTTGTATCATACCATTATTTAATAAATATATTTTTAATGTGTTCTTTGTCTTTCAGGCTTAGATACATTGATTACTTGGTATACTAGTATTTATTCTTTAATACTGGGTATTTACTTACAATTATTGTACCTTAAATTATGCACCAATTTAACTATTGAAGATTCTAATATTTCTGTTGAGAAAAAGTCTCACTCTACTTCAAAATAACTAATATATGTTCAAGTTTTATACCAAGATTGTTTAACCTTTCTAATCAAATTTGATTGGGGTTACCTACATCTTGCACTTTTTCTCTAAATCTACTCAGTGATAATACAGCGGCTGTAATTACGTACTTTTACTGCTTTGTTATAAGTTAGGATGTTTGTTCACAGTAATTTCTAAGCTCTTGCGAGGTTTTAAACTAATTTAAATTTTTCACTATTGTGTATATGGAAAAATCAGTGTCTTTTTGCCCCTACACTAGTTCCATCTCTTTTTTTTATTCCCTATTGCAGATATGCAGTCGGTAGTTAAGAAATTGGAGGATGATATCAAGACCAGAGGAAAAAATTTTGAAAATATGGAGAAAGCATATCATAATTTAGAGAAATGTTTGGCAGATGTTAAGAGTGAGGTAGGTATACTGTATTTCTTTTGTTAGCTATCGATCATGAAATACAAACCCCGTATCATTCATTAATACTTCAGGATATTTTTACTCTCACTGCAAAAGTAGTTTGTGATAACGCACCTTTGTTTACATACACTCCATCCTCTGCTAACATTATTGATGATTTAAATAATTTCCATTTTCTCGTTACTTAAATTATATATTAGCACTGAGACTGGATCAGCTATCTCCTCTCTTTTTTTAAAAGTTTGAAAAGTGCTTACCATACCAGAGACTCCAAAGATCTATTAGGTGAACTGACTTTCTTGCTAATCAACCTTACCTTTTGTACAGGGGCAAAAGAACATTTTTACAAAATATGTAATGCCTTGACAGCTTTATGATGACAGAATTGTTTAGAAATATTTATTGGTTCCAAAATGTATTGTTTAAACATTAGAGTTTGCTTAGATGGAAAGTCAATGTATATTTTTTCTCCAAATAATCCTGCTTTCAAAGGTTTTGGAGACTTCATTCATTCAGTTATCAAGCAGTGCTGGTACCCCTTTGGGTGGGTGACCCAACTGAGCTTGAAAATTGGAATTCCATAATAAAGCAACATGTAATGTTGTGATGAATAATCTAGTTTTATCTCAGAGAGTGTGATCAATAACCTCAATATATTCCTCATCACCCATCTTTCCCTCATGTCTAGATTTTTTATGTGGAAGGTATAGTCGTCCTTTCCCTAGAGGGTGAAGCAGTTTCTCTTGAATGCCAAAAACATTTCTACTACTAGACAGTACAAGACTGCCTCTCAACCTTTGCTACTTCATTCAAGAAAAGAACCTTGCCTGGATTATCATGTGGACAGTATTAAATTTCCATCGAGTTCTATTCTCAATAAATAATTAATATTAATGACTACGACTCTTAAAGTAGCCTTGGCTAAACTCTTATGTGACGGCTTCAATATAGACACATATGATTCTCTGTCTGATGGATTTATGAAGGCTCTTTCTCAGGTAAGACCTTCAAAAGTTTCCCGGCGCCAACATGGGAATATGATATAACACTAGCAATACGGGAATCAAGGCTATAGCTCTGAAGATTTGCAAGTCAACATTAATGCCAAAGCTTTTGATACCTGTAAAACACCAAAGATTTTTATGTCTTCCAATTATTAAAATCTCTTGTTTTTCAGCTTATCACAACAAGGAGCTGTCATTCTGTCTTCTGAAGATTTAAATCCTTTAACATCTTCATTTTTATAGAAATAAGTATATTTGGAGAATGCACAAGTATAGTCCTGTTTCGTGTGCAATGTAAATATCCTGGGGATGATTTTTGGCAATAAGTTTTGCCCTGAAATTTTTGCAAGCTCTTCTGCTTTTTGATGCTTCAGAGGCCCATTGATATAAGTATTCTTTTCACAGATACTTTTTTTGTGACTTTGTGCCTCTGTTAATCTCTTTATGAAGGAGGGTGGACACAGGCAGGTTGGAGGTTGGTAATTAGGGCTGGATGCCCTTCCTATCATTTCGCAGTGGATTCAAATGAGGATTTGTCACCAATCAAATTGAGCTCTGACCGCTGCCACTTCCATTCTTTGAAATTTTTAAATGTACAGCTGCTCGGTGCACTCATTTTGGGCAACTTATTATAGCAATTCAAAATTGTTTGCTTTTCTTGAACACTGGCTGTAATGGCATTTCTATTTTTTTTAATAAGTGTGACACTGGAACGGGCAAAGAAATCTGCCTTCAGTGGACCCAAGCACCAAGACAATATTGAGATGAAGAAAAAGTAGCATCTTAAGGACAAGGCAGAAGCAAGAGAATGATAACTAATTAGAAAAAGACAGGTTAAAGCAATAGTCAAAGATATGAAACCTAGAAATATGGTAGGATTAGGCCCTGTGATCAATTTTTAGAGTTAGGGAAGAAAGAAGAAGGGAAAGAGTTCCGGAGACTGGAAGTGGAGGGAATAAAGAGGTCACTGCACAGACATATTCGCGAGCTATAAATTTCCATGCAGTACCCATGTGACTAAGCAGCTTGGTGTATGTTACATGGCCTTGTTAGCTGGGAAAGAATGCTGCTCGCCAACTAATCAGAGTAGCGAAGCAAATATTACGATAGGAAAGAGACAGAGATGATATCTTTTGGCAAATAGAAAGAACATCGAGCTTAGAAGTAAGAGAAGGACAGTAAATAAATCTTATTGCCTTTAATTCAACCCTATGAAGGAGATATGTTTAAGAAGCACCTCAAATGTGAGAGCAGTATTCTAAGCAGAAACGGATAAGGCCTGTATAGATATTAAGTAACTGGGAAGAGGAATTGAAATGAGGAAAACTGAAGTTCCAATTTCTTAGGTGCAGTTTTAGACATTTGAAGCAATTGACTCCTCCAAGACTAACTAGAGGCTATCGAAATGCCTAATGTGTTTACAGAATTAAGAGGATAAATTTGTTGTTTTAAAGATGAAAGGGCAATCAGGAAGAGAAGATGATGAGATAGACAGAAACTGTGTTGTGAAAGCATTAAATTTTACTAAGTTTTGAGTGCCCCACTCAGATACTTTCTGTAAATCGGAGATGGGAAGAGTGATATGAGACTGAATTTAAGCTGCGGACGAGGGTTGTGAGAAGGCAGAGGAAACATGATGGGTGGAATCATTGACAAAGACTTGGAGAGGGTAGGAAGGTGGGGAATGGAGATGTTGAAGTTTTGTTTCAGGTTTTCGTGCAATTTTTATTGTATAACCCAGCTCATTAACTTGTTGATTCTCTTTGCCTGAATGTTGTCAATCCTCCCTTGCATTTGCAACGAGTTCTATCTCACTGTTTTTCCTCATCTCCCTCACCCTTCATGACTAGCTGCTTATAGTGGCTCGTTTGGCTGTTATTCTTCTTTTCTTGCAGTTGAAGTTTATGTCAGCCTTCGTGTACTTGAAGGAACATCTTTCCATCTTGATCTTTCACATCCTGCACTGCTTTAGTTGACAACTGGCAACAAAAATAAGTTATTCTACAAATTCTTGTATTCATTTCTATGTCAGGATAAAGTCATCTCCAAAATCCAATTGCAAGCTAAATGAAGGTTTTTTTTATTAATTACAGAATGCAGAAATGGAACTCCTCATGCAAAATCATGAGGAAACAATAGCAGCAAAAGAATTGGAATTAGAGAACGTAAATCAAAGGTATCTGGAGCTAAAGCGTATTCAAGACTTAATTCATAGTATGTCTGCAAAAGGAAGTATGAATTAATTTCTTCTCATTCCTATTTAAACATCAGTATTTTATAAATACATATTCAGGTTTTCAATATTATTACACAATTATAAATTGCTGTTACTGAAGTCTTCATAGGAACTCCATGGATTTTGATACTTGTATTACAATTCATACAGGATTATTCCTAAGTTGACTAATGTATAATGATGGCAATCTAAGAGGATTGTATTTTTATAATTTCTTACATTAAGTAATCTTTGATTTTTTGTATATTGTAGAAGGGAGACAAATGTTAGTATAAAGGTAAGCAATGTTTATGCTCAAGAAGTACTTCCTTAACAGGAGGTTAAGTGGCCGATGGCAAGATTTTACTTGTTATGGAGTTACAAGATCATGTTGTGACTACTCTTGAAACTAGAAAATATTTGCTTGCTGTACTTCACTGATAATAATGGTGGCTGATCACAGTTATTTTCTTATTGTAATGTATTACCATCATCAGCTAATATGTGATAAAGTTTTCTATTATTAAGATCTAGTGCTTGTAAAATTTTATAAAAAAAAAAGGCACTCTTTAAGGTCACTTAGATAGAAAAATGGTCTATATTCAGCCCAACAGTATTTTAAAGTAATTATTTCTTGTTGTGTTTTATACTGATCAGAGAGGTTTTGATAATACACTGCTATCTACTATATTCTGTGTAAGTTTTTGAATAGTTCTTGATGTTCCTCCACATCAGCTTTGATGTGTGACACCGTGAATTCTTTTTATTTAATGCCTCTTGTCATGAAATCACTTTATGTTCTTTCTTCTTTCCCTTTCGTTATTTATATTCAGTAAACTTAACTGCATATAGTTTTATGTTTATTTTCCTTTAGAAACATACCCTACCCTGAAGCTACCGGAGGTACTGAATGGAGAGTGGAAAAAGATATCTATATCAAAGCAGACTTAAGATAGAACTGTGTGATATGATACTTTAACAGTATTTTGTGTGATATAATACTTTAACTGTATTGTACAATAACCTCAAGCTACTGGAAGCACTGAATGCAGAGTGGAAACAGATATCTATATCAAAGCTGGGCTGGGCAGATTGCATATTCCTAGACTTCCAGAAAGCATTTGACACAGTCCCTCACGGGAGACTTATTAAGCTGCAAGCAGTGGCGAGAGTAGGTGGAATTGTCTTGAAATGGATAAAAATTTACTTAGAAGGGAACAGGGTTTGAGTAAGACACTCAGTGTCTGTATGGAGAAGTGTTAGTAGCGGAGTTCCACAGGGTTCAGTTTTAGGGCTATTTTTGTTCCTTGTATATATAAATGACCTACCAGAGCCTGTAAATTCATTCATGAATATGTTTGCAGATGATGCAAAGATTGTAAAGAAAGTAGGAGACGAGAACAATGGTAGAGAACTTCAGCAAGACCTAAATAGTCTGCATGAGTGGTCAGAGAAGTGGCTAATGAAATTCATTACTTCTAAATGTAAGTTAATGAGAAGGGTACAAGTGCAAGGAGGCCCAAACTTGAATACTCAATAGCTGGAGCAGAACTTCTAGAGACAGAGAATGAGAGAGATCTAGGAGTAAACATACTGGCAGATTTATCTCTGAAAATGCATCTGTATGGGATAGTAAGGGTAGCACATGCTTTCTTAACAAATGTTAGGGTAGCCTTCAGGCACATGGACAAGGAAATGTTCAGAACTATTTATGTAACCTATGTTAGGACAAAGCTTGAATATGCAGCCCCTTTTTGGACTCCACACTTGAAAAAGTACGTAGTCAAGTTGGTAAAAGTTCAAAGACCTACCACAAAACTGGTGGCGGAAATACTCAATCTCATTTATGAGGAGAGGCTGAGGGAATTAGACTTACCATCACTCAAAGCTAGAAGAATTAGGGGGGATATGGTGAGTGTTTTCAAATTCCTTGATTATGACAGAGTGGATAGGGATCGATATTTTGATATGGCTGTCACTAGAACTAAAGGTCATAGTTTGAAGCTTTGTAAGAAAACTTCTTTGTAGGATGTAAGGAAGTACTTTTTTAGTGTAAGCGTAGTTGATTATTGGAATTCGCTAAGTGAGGAGGTAGTTACTGGTAAGTCAAGCCATAGTTTAAAGGACAAGTATGATAAAGTATCACTAAGTACAAAATGGAACTGACCCAGAGACAGGAAGTTACGAGCTTGGGGGTCTTTCCCGTAAGCACAATTAGGTAATTACTCTCTCTCTCTCTCTCTCTCTCTCTCTCTCTCTCTCTCTCTCTCTCTCTCTCTCTCTCACACACACACACACACACACACAAGGGCAAGAGAGAAAAGAGCTAGGAAAGTTAATAAAGAAACTGGAAGGGGAAATGAGTGAACTAGAAACCTGAATTTCTAAACAAAAACATAACAGATGAATGACAACCTGAATGAATTAAATATTAGTTCACTGCTCTCATCTGAGAGAGACGAGATTGCAGCTTGGAATGTCCAGATAAAGGAAAACATCGAACAATTTAGAAAATAGTTTCAGGAATTGAATACAGAAGATGCCTTGAAAACCTCCTTTACAGATGCAGTAAAGGAGAATGTGGCAGTAAAAATGCTGTGAGGGTGATGGCACTGGAAAATGTATAAACGGTTGACTATAAAGAAACAGTAATAGAAAAAATGAAAGATACAATGGAAAGGGCTAATCCACTGATTAAACAGGCACGTGATAAAGAGAGAATACAGTGGTAATCTCAAGCATAAGTGAATCCTAGGAGTCAACATGGCATGGGAGAATTGAACAAAATAAAGCAAGGGTTTTAGACTTGATAATGAAGCTTGGAGTAGTATGTTGTCCAGAGAATATTGTAAACATTAACCAAACTGGTAAATATATTAGGGAGGGAAAGGCAAGACCAACAAAAGTAAGCTTTGAGAGAGAGGACACATGCAGAGAAATATTGATGAGAAAAAGCCTAAAAGACCTTCAAGAATTTAAAACGGTGTTCATTTGACCATACAGATCACAGGAAGAGATGGAAAGGAAAAAACTTTGCAAGAAGTTAGAAGGTTAAATGAGGGAAGAAATGAAGAGAAATTTTTTTTGTTTCAGAGCTCTTCAAGCCAAATTTGAAATAAAAGATGATGATAGAAGATCAGGGAATGCAGCCTCATTAAGATTGCTGTACATGAATGCTAATGGGAATTCACAGCAGTAAGGCAGATAGAGTAGCTGTTACAGAGACAGTTAAGTGAGGACATAAACAGTGTCACAGTTTTCCTAAGGGGTTCAGAATATTATCGGTTGAAAGATCTGAGAGGACTGGTGGAGGGATAGCACTGCTCGTAAGTGAAAGAGTTAAGGTTGAAAAAAATAAACTTTGCTATAGAAGGTGAGTTCAAGGAATTTCGTGTTGCTCGCATAAATACCGAGTCAGAGAGCACTATAATAACTGTTGTATATAACCTACCAAGAAACCAACATAGGCTAGAAGTTTGAGGAAAGTCATATAGGTAATATTGAAGTCATAAACTCAGTCGTCTACATTGCACTGGAGAGAAAATGTGGGATTTTGATTATGGGAGATTTTAATCTAAGAGATAGATTGGATAAATCATGACCCACACAGTGAAGAGAACTCATTTGGGACAAGATTCCTAGATTGCTTACAAGGGAATTTCCTACACATGTACTGGAACCAACAGATAATGTGTTGGATATTGAAATAATTGAGTATGAACCACC
Organism: Halocaridina rubra; assembly: GCA_037179515.1. Lineage (NCBI taxonomy): Eukaryota > Metazoa > Arthropoda > Malacostraca > Decapoda > Atyidae > Halocaridina > Halocaridina rubra. The sequence continues at coordinate 31,576 of JAXCGZ010011810.1, forward strand.
AATTGGAAAGAGTGACCACTGTGCGTTGTTGATGGAGTATATCATCAAAAGTTTTACCTGAAAGTAGAGGCGCTTAGAAGGACACAAAGAGGAACTATCTGAAAGGAGATTACTGCAAAGTTAATGAGCTTTTGCAGTTACTGACTGGAGGACCTTATGTAACAACAAATCTGTAAAGGAATGTACGACATCTTTGTGAGAAATATGGGGAAATAATAGATTGTTGCATACCTTCCACCAATATAGGAGTTATTCATGCCAGAGAGAAATGGTTCAATAATTAGTGTAAGAAACCTAAGGAGTGGAGAGACAAATGCTGGGAAATGTATAGGAGGAGGAAAAGCATAAATACATGGCAGACTTAAAAAAGAGCAAGAAATGATTACCTAAAGAAATTCCCAATAATTTCCACAGCTTTATCAGAGGAAAATTGGAGGTCAAAGAACAGGTTTTACAGCTAAAGAGAGCGGATGGAATCATCACCGAGACGGATGAAGAGATCTACGAAGAATTGAGCAAGGAGTTTCAGTCAGTATCTACAGCAGAAAATACTCCACCCCCTCAGATTGCAGAGATAGGAGTTCATGGGCCAGTATTAGAGAACATAATCTTTTCAACTGTAGAGGTATGCAAAATGCTGATGGAGTTAGATGCCCATAAAGCTACAGGTCCTGATGATATATATTAAGAAATGCGCCATGTATCATATTTGAAAAGTCGCTGGAATCTAGGGAGATTAACTCCAAGATGATGGAAACCAGCGTGTGACAGAGTGTTTCGCTCAAAGTCATAAGAGGCTGTAGTTGATGCTTTACTTGTTATGTAGTTAACTAGTAACTGTAGTCTTTTCTTCCTTAGAAAATCTCACTCCTTGTATTTTGCAGAGTATGATTATATGCAATTTATATCTCAGTAAATCATGTAATTTTAAATATATCTTGCTTAATATTCATGTACGTGTAGAAAGCATGATTCCAATATAAAATCTTTCTCCTAATTTTGTTTTCTGCTCTTTCTTTTTCTGATGAACGAGCCCATAATCCTAACGAGTCTGTTAGATTAGTTGTTTACGTAATTTTCGTATTATAAAATTTCTTTTGCTGACAAATATTGTCATATTATAAAAATAGCTCTTGCTGATAATTTTGTTATAAACTGGACCCTGCTGATATGTCATTAGCCTGTCTAGATACATTTCAGTGGTTTTTTATTATTTGAATATTTAAAGCTCCGTCTCCTGCAACGAAAGGAACGCTCTGGAGATTGTTTGCCACTAACCTATTTTGCCCATAATATTTCTCGTTTTTTGTTATTTGCTTCCGCTTGTTGCACCTAAAATACTCTCTCCCCCTTGCATCTCTGCCATAATTGCCTGGCAGGGACCACCACTACAGTAGCCCTCGAATATTGTATGACAAGTAACTGCTCTAAATATACATCCTACTTGGGGGTGAATGATGACATCACCAAGAGGGACGCTTGATCTCTCTCATTTAGCGGCCAGACTTCTCAGAGGCAAGATTTCGCCTTAGTCCCGCTTACTTCAAATCTTATTTAAGTAGCGTCTTCACAGAAATTCATCTGGCACAAACAAGGTGAGAGAAAGTATATGGTAAAGCTCATTGGTCAAGCAAATTGGGAATTCGAGAAACTGGTCAAATTCGTTACTAGTCAAATCCTAAGAGATTTTTTCGGTTCCATTCCCATGCAAAACACTCTTTTATAGATTACCTAACTGGAATCTCATTTGTCAAATTTAATTCCTTGACCTGGAAATTACTGCTGATATGTATTGATAAGAAATTTCTTTCATTGTGGGTGTCAAAGTAAACTTTCGCCCTCAGAAGATTGCTCATTACCATGTACAAATTTATCCCATCTCTTAGCGAATTCTAATTTAATTTCACCCCTTTCTATCATCGTAAATAAAGGTTTTACGTCAATACTCGTAAAAAATTTTTTTTTTGCTATAAATTGCAAATAGTTAATAATTTAAATAAAGTTTTATGCTATAAATTGTACATTAGTAATTTTGCCCTGTTGGCATTGCAAATGTTTCTTGTTAACCACAAGTTAATGAATACATACTGTATTTATCTTGCTGATTCCTCATTTATTGAGAATAAAGTGTATTGAGTTATAAGTTGCAAATACTTAAAAAGGTGGTTTTGCCCATTTGGCACTGCAAATATTTCTTGCTAACCAAAAATTGAATGAATGCATATTTATCTCGTAGATTCTGCCTTTATTGTAAACAAAGATTTTTACCATATTAATTGCAAATAATTAATTAAGTAATTTTGCTCTATTGGCATTGCAAATGTTATTGGTTACCCAGAAGTTAAGGAATATATATTGTACTGTATTTGTCTCTCGTATTCTTCATTTATTGTGAATAAATTGTTTTACGCTAATGCCGGCAAATAATGGATGATTTAGTATGCTCTTATGGTATCGTAAATATTTCTGGTTAGCTGTGACTAACCAATATATTTTCATCCAGTAGAATAATATTAGAAACTCATTATTTGTGTGCTCATACCTTCAGTTTTCCCATTATTAATGGTGTGTCGTTTCTATTTCTTCAATTGCAGTGTCCTCTATTCTACGCTGCTTGTGTAAGAGAGGTGATTGTCGAGTTGTGGCCAAAGTCTTGGCATCCGTCTGTGGTGCCGAGAATCGGAATTGTGCTCACCACCTCTGGGATTCGAGGCAGCATTGCATAAATTTAGATTTTAAATTTGTTCCGACTTTCCAAAAATTAATTACATTTTTTTTTAATGTGTCATAGAATTCATCTTTCTTTTAATCTTGGAAATGCAGTTTCATTTAACCAAGTAGTGGTATGCGAGTCTGTCCTGTCTGTTTTTGAGCTCTTAACCGAGTTTAGTACCTTGAGTTCCATTAGTAACACAGAAACTTTACAACAACCTCCCCACACAGCAAAAGTGGTACCTATCTTTAAAAAGGGAAGGAGGGATGCAGCTCTAAACTATAGACCTGTTTCCTTGACCAGCATAATTTGCAAAGTTATGGAGAACCTTCTAAGATTGCATATCTCTCTTCACTTGAAATCCTTCAACTTTCTGTCAGTGAGACAGCATGGCTTCAGAGAAGGTAGATCAACAGTAACAAAGTTATTAAAGTTTTATAATGAGGTAAGCCGGTTCGTACAGGAAAGAGAGGGCTGGACAGATTGCATATTCCTAGATTCCAGAAGGCATTTGATACAGTCCCACATGGGAGACTTATTAAGAAGCTGCAAGTTTTGGCAAAAATATGTGAAAATATCTCGGAATGGATAAAATCTTACTTAGAAGGAAGGGAACAGAGGGTTAGAAAGACACTCAGTATATGAACGGAGAAGGGTTAGTAGTGAATTTCCACAGGGCTCAGTTTGAGGACTACTTTTGTTCCATGTATATATAAATGACCTACCAGACTCTGTAAATTCATTCATAAATAAGTTTGCAGATGATGCAAAGATTGTGAAGATAGTAGGAGACGAGGACACTGCAGGGAGACCTCAATAGCCTGCATGAGTGGGCAGAAAAGTGGCTAATGAAGTTCAATACTTCTAAATGTAAGTTAATGAGAAGGGTACAAGTGCTAGGAGGCCCAAGCTTGTATACTCAATAGCTGGAGCAGAACTTCTAGAGACAGAGAATGAGAGAGATCTAGTAGTAAACATACTGGCAGATTTGTCTCCGGAAATGCATATAAATGGCACAGTAAGGGTAGCATGTACTTTCTTAACAAATGTAAGAGTAGCCTTCAGACACATGGACAAGGAAATGTCCAGAAATATTTATGTAACCTATATGAGGCCAAAGCTTGAATATGCAACCCCTTTTTGGAATCCACACTTGAAAAAGTGCATAGTTAAGCTGAAAAAAGTTCAAAGACAGTCCACAAAACTGGTGGCAGAAATACGCAATTTCAGTTATGAGGAGAGGCTAAGGAAACTAAACTTACTCTCACTTGAAGGTAAAAGAACGATGGGGGATATGGTGACTGTTTTTAAATTTCTTGTTGGATTTTGACAGATTGGATGGGAATCAATGTTCTGATATGGCTTGGACTAGAAGTAGAGGTCATAGTTTGAAGCTTCGTAAGAAAACTTCTTTGTTTGATGTAAGGAAGTACCTCTTTAGTGTAAGAGTAGTTGATGCTTGGAGTTCGCTAAGTGAGGAGGAAATTAATGGTAACTCAATTCATAGTTTTTAGGACATGTATATTAAGGATCACTGAGTAAAAAAATGGAACCGACCAGGAGATAAGAGGGTAATTACACTGAAAGTTACGAGCTTGGAACTCTTTCCTGTAAGCACAATTAGATAATTACACGGAAAGTTGCGAGCTTGGGGCTCTTTCCCGTAAGTACAATCAGGTAATCACACACACTCAATCACTTGATAAAGAGGAGACAGTGGTAATCTGAGGCTTAAGTGAATCCCAGGAGTCAACATGGCAGGGTAGACTTGGACAAAATATATCTAGGGTTTTAAACCTGTTAAGAAAGTTTGGAGTAGTATGTACTCCGGAGAATATTGTAAACAATCATATTCTAGGAAGAGAAAGGCAAGACCAATGAAATTAACCTTTGAGAGAATGAACATATGATGAGAAGTATTGATGAGAAAAAAGACTAAAAGACCTTCAAGAATTCGAAACAGTGATCATTAGTCCATACAGAACACCGGAAGAGATGGAAAGGATAAAAAAAATTTGTTGCAAGAAACTAGAAGGTTAAATAAGGGAAGAAATGAAGTAGAGAAGACAAATTATTGTTTCAGAGCTCATCCAGCCAAATGGGAGATGTAGAAGATAATGATAGAAGATCAGGAGATGTAGCCTCATTAAGGTTGCTGTACACAAATGCTGATGGGGTAGCTGGTAAGGCAGTAGAAATTAAGGATAAGATTCGCAACAGTAATTCAGATATAGTAGTGGTAACAGAGACTAAGTTAAATGAGGACATAAACAGTGTCACAGTTTTTCCTTAGAGCTTCAGAATATTAACCCTTAAATGCCGAATATCCTACAAAAAGAGTCACCACTAGCTTGGCTCCTAGATAGGCCTATAAATAAATATAGAGAGAAAGAAAGAAAATGTAACCACCAGCTTTTCATATGGATAGGTGTAAAGAGAGAAAGAAAGAGAACAACATTTTTTCTTATAAATTATATTCTTTGTTGAATAAAATAATAAACAATATGCAGTATGTGCTTACCATTTCTTCCTTCAGTTACTGTTCTCTTTTTATGCCTACATCAACAGCGAATATTCCTGAATATTTGTTACACATCTTATTATCCCTATCACATCTCACAAGTAACAATACTACCCATTTGTTTCTCTATGTTTTTTTGTGCCCATGCCCGATTAGGATAGATTTATTTATTTATTTATTTATTGGTCCATCCTGGTGTTACTCTTAAAAAATATATATAACAGTACATCCATTATAATAAAATAATTACATTCATCATTTCCTTCATATGCTTATATATATCTTATTCTTTTATTTATTAGGCAATACTGATACACTTTTTTTTTACGTTTTGACAATATCTCTCTCTCTCTCTCTCTCTCTCTCTCTCTCTCTCTCTCTCTCCTCTCCTCTCTCTCTCTCTCTCTCTCTCTCTCTCTCTCTCTCTCTCTCTCTATCTTTAGGCCTATCCAAGTACCTGGTTTGTGGTTATCTGGTGGTTACTATATAAAATATATATATATATATATATATATATATATATATATATATATATATATATATATATATATATATATATATACACACTCAACTCTTTTTACGTGGTTATAATACGCAAAATTGGAATAACACGTCTTGAAAATAATAGCTTAAGAAATCGAATACTGTGAATAAAGCACGCTTGAAAAAGCAAAAAAAAAAAAAAAAAAAATGGTTCAGTTTAGTAAAGGAGCCACTGCCTTTGAGGCAGTTTCCCACCATGCTGCCATGTTCTTCTCTCCATCTTCACCCTGTATGAACCCCAACTACATCTACAAAATGGGATTTTCACCCATATTGGATAACAAACAAAAACAAAACAAACAAACAAAAACATTTATTTCCATTTTGTACAATGGTTATTCAACATTAATAGTAACTTATAAGTAGACATGTAATTAAACTAACAAATACGAGGGTTAGACATATAGTTAAATTAAATGTAGCTTTCATAGAAAATAATAATGCTGTAATAAAAATGTTACAATAATGTTAATAATAAAGTAGTAAGTATGCCACTAGATACAGGATCGTTATTATCGGCATCATTTCCATATTTGTTTCCTTACAATGAGAATAATTAGTTCTTAATGAGCAGCAACTATTTGTCCAAAAGAAAATTATATAGTTTGCCTTTGAAAGCTGTGAAAGAGGATGCATTTTTAAGATGCTCTGGAATATTATTCCAGAGTGTTGGCCCTTTGATAGTGATCATCTTTGAACCTACTTCTGTGTTTGTTCTGTGAATAAAGAGCTCACTGCTCTGTCTTGTGTTGGTTCCCCTTATATCCCTGACTGTTTTTAAATCAAATAGCCAGCTAGGATAATGATGGTCCAAAATTTTGAATACAAAAACATAAATAGCATAAGCGACCTTATTTTCTGCCCGCAGCCACCCAAGTTTATTGAGAGCTGGTGTGATGTGGTCATATTTTCTTATTCCTCCCAGGGCAACTCGAGCTGCAAAATTAATAAGCTTCTGTATTCTGTTTATCTGAGTCTTAGTGGTAGCTCCCCAAACAGTTGTGCAGTAATTAATGTGACTTAGGGCTAGAGATTCAACAACAGTTATTCGAGTGGTAGTCTCAAAATTGTCTTTTATACGTGATAAGTACATTAATGTTCCTGTAACCTTTTTGCATACTTTATCTATGTGGGAATCAAACAACATGTGGTTATCAAAGTGAATTCCTAGGTTTTTGACTGTTTTGCTAGGTGTGATAATATTGTCGCAAAAATTAATTGTTGTGTTTTCTGGAATTTGTGCTATGTGGAACCTTGAACCAATAAATATGCACTGTGTTTTACTTTCGTTAATTAACAGCCCAATTTCTTGGAAATAGGTTTTAATTTTTGACAGAGTGTTTTCTGCTCTTAAAGTTAGCTCTGGGAGATTATTAATATCACCACTAAGGAGTAGTTGAGTGTCATCTGCATATTGTACGACTAGACAGTCAGAAATGAAAGAAGATAGATCATTTACGTAAATGGAGAAGAGGATAGGACCAAGTACTGATCCCTGTGGAACACCAAATGATACATTTTTTGGCACAGAGATAATGTTGTTAAGACGTATGGACTGTTTACGATTAGATAGATACTCGCTAAACCAGCTTGGATCAATATTTAAGTTAATACATTTACTTAAAAAGAATTTCATGGTTTACACTGTCGAAGGCTTTTGATAAGTCTAATAATACGAGCAGAGATATTTTTTTCATATCTATATTATTATATATACTATTCGTAACTTTAAGCAGTGCAGTTTCCGTCGAAAGTTTCGGTCTGAAACCATGCTGGTTAATACTTATTATTCTATTTGATTCTAAATATGACATAAGTTGGCATGCAACAATTTTTTCTAATATTTTAGAGAAAATGGGTAGGAGGGAAATGGGACGATAGTTTGTCACATCTTCTCTGTCCCCCTTTTTATGCAGAGGTATTACATGTGCTATTTTCCAAGAGTCAGGAAACTTTTTAGTAACAATGGAAGTGTTCATAATAGTTAGAATATAGGATGCAATCATGGGTAGAGCATCTTTGATGAACTGAAATGGTATACCATCTGAACCATAAGAGCCAGAGTTTCTTAGGCTCTTTATGGTAAGAATTAGGGTAGCACAATCGATAGGAATAATCTTGAAGTACTCTCTTGTGTTTTCATTGGAAGAATTGTCATTTAAGCAATTACTCATATTCACTGAGTTGATGTTTTCTTGAGTTTTTTCATATGTATTTTTGCCAACGTTAGCAAAATAGTTATTAAAGTTTTCTGCTTTGTCTTTCAACTCCGTAATATTTTCATAACTTTCTGAGGTACTCTTTTCATTTGGTATCATGCTTCTTATCACTTTCCATGTTGCTACTGTATCATGTCTAGAGTCATTAAATTGTTTTTTGTAAAAGTCTTTTTACTTACACTGATGAGAGATCTGACACGTTTCTTTTCTGTTTTATAACGTTCTCGGAGAGTCATATCATATCTATTCATTTTTAGCTCTTTTTGTATTTGATTTCTGATTTGCATTGCCTCTTTGATGTCATTAGTTAGCCAGGGGGCTGAGGGGCGGGTTATTTTTCTTGCTACAATGGGTGCACAACTATCTAAGCATTCAAGGAAGACTTTTGTTAGAATCTCAACCTGCAAATCGACGTTATCTGTGTATTTAATTCTATTAAGTGCATTTGTGTTGTTGATTAATGTTTCACAAAAGATATCAGGGGAGTAATTTTTTAGACACCGGAATGTCTTGAGGAGAGGCTTCCTTTTCGGCTTGTTTATGTTTTGCATAGCAATGTTCAGCTCGTGGTCTGCAATTGGGCAGGGAACTACGTCCCAATAGAGTATACTTTCCACTTTATTTGTTATTATCAGATCTATAAGAGTTCTAGAATTGGGGGTTATGCGGGTCGGTTTTGTCACTATTTGTGTTAACTTCACAGTGTTGATCACCCTTTTCATTTTATCTGCTGAGAGCAAGTCATCATTAAAATCACCAAGTATGTATATGGGTTTATGACGCACACAGATATTTCTGAATGTTTCTAGTAGATGATTGAATGAACTGGTAGGTGCTTTAGGGTGACGGTAAACACACCCTACAATGAAAGATGGAAGTTTCTGATACTGCACAGTGATCCATAAATCTTCGAGCTCCTCAGTTTTTTCTAAACCTGTGGCTTTTCCACGTAAGTCATTGTTGTACCAATAAAGCAATGACTTATGACTCTCTCTCTCTCTCTCTCTCTCTCTCCTCTCTCTCTCTCCTCTCTCTCTCTCTCTCTCTCTCTCTCTCTCTCTCTCTCTCTCTCTCTCTCTCTCTCTCTCTCTCCCTATATATATATATATATATATATATATATATATATATATATAGTATATATATATATATATATATATATAACCAAGCAAGCACATTACATATGTGAAAACATGAATAATTTTTTATCCCGACCGGGACTCGAACCTAGGAATTATAACTACTAAGTCAAGGCGCTACCAGCTACACACCACAGAAGGTATAAAAGGAATCCAACCTTATAGCTTATATCTGCTATACTTAGGGATGAACGCATTCTATCTGAATGCCACTATATTCATATTACAGATTCCCCAACCTCAGTCGTGGCTTCATTTTAGCATTTAATTCAATTCCCAATCTCATTCGGGTCATACAATAACCAAGCAAGCACATTATATATGTGAAAACATGATTCATTTTTTACCCCGACCGGGACTCGAACCTAGAACTTATAATTACTAAGTCAAGGCGCTACCAACTACACACCACACAAGGTATAAAAGGAATCCAACCTTATAGCTTATATCTGCTATACTTAGGGATGAACGCATTCTATCTGAATGCCACTATGTTCATATTACAGATTTCCCAACCTCACTCGTGGCTTCATTTTAGCATTTAATTCAATTCCCAATCCCATTCGGGTCATACAATAACCAAGCAAGCACATTTCATATGTTAAAACATGAATAATTTTTTACCCCGACCGGGACTCGAACCTAGGACTTATAATTACTAAGTCAAGGGCGCTACCAACTACACACCACGGAAGGTATAAAAGGAATCCAACCTTATAGCTTATATCTGCTATACTTAGGGATGAACGCAATCTATCTGAATGCCACTATGTTCATATTACAGATTCGCCAACCTCAGTCGTGGCTTCATTTTAGCATTTAATTCAATTCCCAATCTCATTCGGGTCATACAATAACCAAGCAAGCACATTACATATGTGAAAATCTGAATCATTTTTTACCCCGACCGGGACTCGAAGCTAGGACTTATAATTACTAAGTCAAGGCGCTACCAACTACACACCACAGAAGGTATAAAAGGAATCCAACCCTATAGCTTATATCTGCTATACTTAGGGATGAATGCATTCTATCTGAATGCCACTATGTTCATATTATAGATTCCCCAACCTCACTCGTGGCTTCAATTTAGCATTTAATTCAATTCCCAATCTCATTCGGGTTATACAATAACCAAGCAAGAACATTACATATGTGAAAACATGAATCATTTTTTCCCCCAACCTGGACTCGAACGTAGGACTTATAATTACTAAGTAAAGGCACTACCAACTACACACCACAGAAGGTATAAAAGGAATCCAACCTTATAGCTTATATCTGCTATGCTTATCCTTTTTGTATTTGATTTCTGATTTGCATTGCCTCTTTGATGTCATTAGTTAGCCAGGGGGCTGAGGCGCGGGTTATTTTTCTTGTTACAATGGGTGCACAACTATCTAAGCATTCAAGGAAGACTTTTGTTAGAATCTCAACCTGCAAATCGACGTTATCTGTGTATTTAATTCTATTAAGTGCATTTGTGTTGTTGATTAATGTTTCACAAAAGATATCAGGGGAGTAATTTTTTAGACACCGGAATGTCTTGAGGAGAGGCTTCCTTTTCGGCTTGTTTATGTTTTGCATAGCAATGTTCAGCTCGTGGTCTGCAATTGGGCAGGGAACTACGTCCCAATAGAGTATACTTTCCACTTTATTTGTTATTATCAGATCTATAAGAGTCCTAGAATTGGGGGTTATGCGGGTCGGTTTTGTCACTATTTGTGTTAACTTCACAGTGTTGATCACCCTTTTCATTTTGTTATCTGCTGAGAGCAAGTCATCATTAAAATCACCAAGTATGTATATGGGTTTATGACGCACACAGATATTTCTGAATGTTTCTAGTAGATGATTGAATGAACTGGTAGGTGCTTTAGGGTGACGGTAAACACACCCTACAATGAAAGATGGAAGTTTCTGATACTGCACAGTGATCCATAAATCTTCGAGCTCCTCAGTTTTTTCTAAACCTGTGGCTTTTCCACATAAGTCATTGTTGTACTAATAAAGCAATGACTTATGACTCTCTCTCTCTCTCTCTCTCTCTCTCTCTCTCTCTCTCTCTCTCTCTCTCTCTCTCTCTCTCTCTCTCTCTCTCTCTCTCTCTCTCTCCCTATATATATATATATATATATATATATATATATATATATATATATATATATATATATATATATATATATATATATATATATAACCAAGCAAGCACATTACATATGTGAAAACATGAATAATTTTTTATCCCGACCGGGACTCGAACCTAAGAATTATAACTACTAAGTCAAAGCGCTACCAGCTACACACCACAGAAGGTATAAAAGGAATCCAACCTTATAGCTTATATCTGCTATACTTAGGGATGAACGCATTCTATCTGAATGCCACTATATTCATATTACAGATTCCCCAACCTCAGTCGTGGCTTCATTTTAGCATTTAATTCAATTCCCAATCTCATTCGGGTCATACAATAACCAAGCAAGCACATTACATATGTGAAAACATGATTCATTTTTTACCCCGACCGGGACTCGAACCTAGAACTTATAATTACTAAGTCAAGGCGCTACCAGCTACACACCACACAAGGTATAAAAGGAATCCAACCTTATAGCTTATATCTGCTATACTTCGGGATAAACGCATTCTATCTGAATGCCACTATGTTCATATTACAGATTCCCCAACCTCAGTCGTGGCTTCATTTTAGCATTTAATTCAATTCCCAATCTCATTCGGGTCATACAATAACCAAGCAAGCACATTACATATGTGAAAACCTGAATCATATTTTACCCTGACCGGGACTCGAACCTAGGACTTATAATCACTAAGTCAAGGCGCTACCAACTACACACCACGGAAGGTATAAAAGGAATCCAACCTTATAGCTTATATCTGCTATACTTAGGGATGAACGCATTCTATCTGAATGCCACTATGTTCATATTACAGATTTCCCAACCTCACTCGTGGCTTCATTTTACCATTTAATTCAATTCCCAATCCCATTCGGGTCATACAATAACCAAGCAAGCACATTGCATATGTGAAAACATGAATCATTTTTTACCCCGACCGGGACTTGAACCTAGGACTTATAATTACTAAGTCAAGGCGCTACCAATTACACACCACAGAAGGTATAAAAGGAATCCAACCTTATAGCTTATATCTGCTATACTTAGGGATGAACGCAATCTATCTGAATGCCACTATGTTCATATTACAGATTCGCCAACCTCAGTCGTGGCTTCATTTTAGCATTTAATTCAATTCCCAATCTCATTCGGGTCATACAATAACCAAGCAAGCACATTACATATGTGAAAACCTGAATCATTTTTTACCCCGACCGGGACTCGAAGCTAGGACTTATAATTACTAAGTCAAGGCGCTACCAACTACACACCACAGAAGGTATAAAAGGAATCCAACCTTATAGCTTATATCTGCTATACTTAGGGATGAATGCATTGTATCTGAATGCCACTATGTTCATATTATAGATTCCCCAACCTCACTCGTGGCTTCAATTTAGCATTTAATTCAATTCCCAATCTCATTCGGGTCATACAATAACCAAGCAAGAACATTACATATGTGAAAACATGAATCATTTTTTCCCCCAACCTGGACTCGAACGTAGGACTTATAATTACTAAGTAAAGGCGCTACCAACTACACACCACAGAAGGTATAAAAGGAATCCAACCTTATAGCTTATATCTGCTATACTTATCCTTTTTGTATTTGATTTCTGATTTGCATTGCCTCTTTGATGTCATTAGTTAGCCAGGGGGCTGAGGGGCGGGTTATTTTTCTTGTTACAATGGGTGCACAACTATCTAAGCATTCAAGGAAGACTTTTGTTAGAATCTCAACCTGCAAATCGACGTTATCTGTGTATTTAATTCTATTAAGTGCATTTGTGTTGTTGATTAATGTTTCACAAAAGATATCAGGGGAGTAATTTTTTAGACACCGGAATGTCTTGAGGAGAGGCTTCCTTTTCGGCTTGTTTATGTTTAGCATAGCAATGTTCAGCTCGTGGTCTGCAATTGGGCAGGGAACTACGTCCCAATAGAGTATACTTTCCACTTTATTTGTTATTATCAGATCTATAAGAGTCCTAGAATTGGGGGTTATGCGGGTCGGTTTTGTCACTATTTGTGTTAACTTCACAGTGTTGATCACCCTTTTCATTTTGTTATCTGCTGAGAGCAAGTCATCATTAAAATCACCAAGTATGTATATGGGTTTATGACGCACACAGATATTTCTGAATGTTTCTAGTAGATGATTGAATGAACTGGTAGGTGCTTTAGGGTGACGGTAAACACACCCTACAATGAAAGATGGAAGTTTCTGATACTGCACAGTGATCCATAAATCTTCGAGCTCCTCAGTTTTTTCTAAACCTGTGGCTTTTCCACATAAGTCATTGTTGTACTAATAAAGCAATGACTTATGACTCTCTCTCTCTCTCTCTCTCTCTCTCTCTCTCTCTCTCTCTCTCTCTCTCTCTCTCTCTCTCTCTCTCTCTCTCTCTCTCTCTCCCTATTTATATATATATATATATATATATATATATATATATATATATATATATATATATATATATATATATATATATATATATATATATATATATATATATATATATATATATATATATATATATATATATATAACCAAGCAAGCACATTACATATGTGAAAACATGAATAATTTTTTATCCCTACCGGGACTCGAACCTAGGAATTATAACTACTAAGTCAAGGCGCTACCAGCTACACACCACAGAAGGTATAAAAGGAATCCAACCTTATAGCTTATATCTGCTATACTTAGGGATGAACGCATTCTATCTGAATGCCACTATATTCATATTACAGATTCCCCAACCTCAGTCGTGGCTTCATTTTAGCATTTAATTCAATTCCCAATCTCAATCGGGTCATACAATAACCAAGCAAGCACATTACATATTAGAAAACATGATTCATTTTTTACCCCGACCGGGACTCGAACCTAGAACTTATAATTACGAAGTCAAGGCGCTACCAACTACACACCACACAAGGTATAAAAGGAATCCAACCTTATAGCTTATATCTGCTATACTTTGGGATAAATGCATTCTGTCTGAATGCCACTATGTTCATATTACAGATTCCCCAACCTCACTCGTGGCTTCATTTTAGCATTTAATTCAATTCCCAATCTCATTCGGGTCATACAATAACCAAGCAAGCACATTACATATGTGAAAACCTGAATCATATTTTACCCTGACCGGGACTCGAACCTAGGACTTATAATCACTAAGTCAAGGCGCTACCAACTACACACCACAGAAGGTATAAAAGGAATCCAACCTTATAGCTTATATCTGCTATACTTAGGGATGAACGCATTCTATCTGAATGCCACTATGTTCATATTACAGATTTCCCAACCTCACTCGTGGGTTCATTTTACCATTTAATTCAATTCCCAATCCCATTCGGGTCATACAATAACCAAGCAAGCACATTGCATATGTGAAAATATGAATCATTTTTTACCCCGACCGGGACTCGAAGCTAGGACTTATAATTACTAAGTCAAGGCGCTACCAACTACACACCACAGAAGGTATAAAAGGAATCCAACCTTATAGCTTATATCTGCTATACTTAGGGATGAACGCAATCTATCTAAATGCCACTATGTTCATATTACAGATTCGCCAACCTCAGTCGTGGCTTCATTTTAGCATTTAATTCAATTCCCAATCTCATTCGGGTCATACAATAACCAAGCAAGCACATCACATATATGAAAACATGAATCATTTTTTACCCCGACCGGGACTCGAAGCTAGGACTTATAATTACTAAGTCAAGGCGCTACCAACTACACACCACAGAAGGTATAAAAGGAATCCAACCTTATAGCTTATATCTGCTATACTTAGGGATGAATGCATTCTATCTGAATGCCACTATGTTCATATTATAGATTCCCCAACCTCACTCGTGGCTTCAATTTAGCATTTAATTCAATTCCCAATCTCATTCGGGTCATACAATAACCAAGCAAGAACATTATATATGTGAAAACATGAATCATTTTTTCCCCCGACCAGGACTCGAACCTAGGACTTATAATTACTAAGTCAAGGCGCTATCAACTACACACCAAAGAAGATATAAAAGGAATCCAACCTTATAGCTTATATCTGCTATACATAGGGATTAACGCAATCTATCTGAATGCCACTATGTTCATATTACAGATTCCCCAACCTCACTCGTGGCTTCATTTTAGCATTTAATTCAATTCCCAACCTCATTCGGGTCATACAATAACCAAGCAATCATATTACATATGTGAAAACATGAATCATTTTTTACCCCGACCGGGACTCGAACCTAGGATTTATAATTACTAAGTCAAGGCGCTACCAACTACACACCACAGAAGGTATAAAAGGAATCCAACCTTATAGGTTATATCTGCTATACTTATCGATGATCACATTCTACCTGAATGCCACTATGTTCATATTACAGATTCGCCAACTTCACTCGTGGCTTCATTTTAGCATATAATTCAATTCTCAATCTCATTCGGGTCATACAGTAACCAAGGAAGCACATTACATATGTGAAAACATGAATCATTTTTTACCCCGACCGGGACTCGAAGCTAGGACTTATAATTACTAAGTCAAGGCGCTACCAACTACACACCACAGAAGGTATAAAAGGAATCCAACCTAAAAGCTTATATCTGCTAT
>JAXCGZ010011810.1:52500-63474 GCA_037179515.1 Halocaridina rubra
CAGCTTCTTTGCTTTTGTTTGTGTGATATTGGTGTCTATGCTGATGTCTTATTCTGTAATCAACAATCCACAGGGCCAAAGCAGATTCCATCTGGACTATTATCTTATTGCAGGGTGTTACGACCCTCTTTGCTATTTTACGAAAAGAAATAGCCGCTGTTTTCCTGATATTTGCCTCGTCCTTTTTGATGTAGCAAACAGTAGATTCATTGATGCCGATATCCGCGAACCTTCTTCCTTCCTTCAGCATATATAACAGTTTTACCTTTTCTAGTATGGTCAACATCTTCATTTGCCACTTATGCTCACTACCAGAAGCCGTAGATGAAGGCTGCTTGGGAGGCATTGCAAATGTTGAAAACGAAAGTTCACAAAATCACAAGCACAACGTATTAAGAAGCACGATGCGAATGGCGCACACGTGAGTAGACTGAACTGGTGAGGTTAGACAATGGAAGACGCTGGGAGAATGAAGCTTCAGTCAAAAAGCCAATCAGACCCCATGATACAGAACATATAGAAAAACAATTCTGTGATTCGTCGTCTCCCACCCTTTCCGCCAATAGCATCCCATGAACTATCTTACGTAGATGCCCCTTGGTGTTTTCCAAGACGCCAATACAGTGTGCACTATCGTACAATATCTTACATGGTGCAATACTGTTAGTTACATGTTTAAATTTATGTTTTTTACTATTTTTTACTGTTTTATTATTCATAGGCTATGAAATATTCTTTCTTATCAATAAAATAATGAAAATACTAGAAATTTTAATATATACTAGCTCACGTAGGTGCGACCCTTTTTGTTTTCTGAAAAGCTGATACCGGTATCGTATTTAGCATGGTGCAATGCTGTGAGTTACATGTTTAAATTTATGTTTTTTACTATTTTGTACTGTTTTATTATTCTTAGGCTAGGAAATACTCTTTTTTGTCAATAAAATAATGAAAATACTGGAAATTTTAATATGTGCTAGCTCACGTAGGTGCGACCCTTTGTGTTTTCTGAAACGGCGATGCCGGTATCGTACTTTCTATGGTGCAGAGTTAAATGTTTAAATTTATGTTTTTTACTAATTTTTACTGTTTTATTATTTTCAAGCTGGGGAAATACTTTTTTTATCAATAAATTAATGCATTTTTTTTATTTCAATAGAATAATGAAAAAACTGAATATTTTTAATATTTTCATATTCTCACATATACCCAGAAAAAAAAAAAACTTGCCAAAAAAACTGCGATGCACTGAATTCGTGAAAGATGAAACGTGATATAGCGAGGGTTCACTGTAATATATATATATATATATATATATATATATATATATATATATATATATATATATATATATATATATATATATATATATATATATATATATATATATATATATATATATATATATATATATATATATATATATATATATATACAGTGATCCCCCGCTGGATGGCGTTTCTTGGTTCGAGTTTTCACTGTACTGCGGTTCTTTTTTGGCAAATTATTATTTTATTTTTTGGGTATATGCAAAAATATTAAAATATTAAAACAATAAAAATTCTCAGTATTTTCATATTTTTTTATTAAAAAAGACATATTTCATTATCTAATTGATAAAAAAAAATTATTTCCCAGCCTACGAATAATAAAACAGTAAAAAATAGTAAAAAACATAAATTTAGATATACGTACGTACAGTATAACTCACAGTATTGCATCATGCGAAATAGTGTCCGATAACGTACAGTGTATTGGGGTCGCAGCTACGTGAGCTAGCATATATATTTATGTTTCCAGTAGTTTCATGATTTTATTGATAAAAAAATGTATTTCTTAGCCAAAAAATAATAAAACAGTAAAAAATAGTAAAAAACATAAATACTAACAGTATTGCAACATGTAAAATAAGATACCGCTATCAGCGTTTCGGACGAAGGCTCGTTCAGTCTAACTCACGTGTACGCTGTTCACGTTGTGCTTATTAAACGTTTTGCTTGTGTCCGATAGCGTACAATGTATTGGGGTTGCAGCTCCGTGAGCTAGCATATATATTTATATTTCCAGTAGTTTCATGATTTTATTGATAAAAACACGTATTTCTTAGCCTAAGAATAATAAAACAGTAAAAAATAGTAAAAAACATAAATACTAACAGTATTGCAACATGTAAAATACGATACCGCTATCAGCGTTTCAGACAATTGCTCGTTCAGTCTAACTCATGTGTGCGCCGTTCACTTTGTGCTTATTAAACGTTTTGTTTGTTACCGATAGCGTACAATGTATTGGGGTCGCAGCTACGTGAGGTAGCATATATATTTATATTTCCAGTAGTTTCAAGATTTTATTGATAAAAATACGTATTTCTTAGCCTAAGAATAATAAAACAGTAAAAAATAGTAAAAAACATAAATACTAAAGTATTGCAACATGTAAGTTACGATACCGCTATCAGCGTTTCGGACAAAGGCTTCCATCATCTTCCATTGTCTCGCATCACTCGTGTCTGCCGTTCACATTGTGCTTTTTATTGTTAATACGCTTTGCTTGTGATTTTTTTACTCGCATATTTTAAACTTTGCAATGCCTCCCAAGCATCCTTCATCTTCTAAAACTTCTTATAGTGAGCCTAAGCGGCAAAATAAAATGTTAACCATAACAGATAAGGTAAGTTTACCTATCACGTACATATAAATTTACGTTGCATGCTGTTATTTATAAAGTAAAGGGTGATTTTTCAACAGTGCAGGGAGGATTTATACAGTAAACGTAAACATAATTGTAAAATACCTATGTACATGAGTATGTCATATAAATTTACGCTTGCATGCTGTTATTTGTGAAGTAAAGGGTGGCTTGTTAACAGTACAGGGAGGGTTTATGCAGTTTATATGGTGTAAACGTAAAAATAAATTAAAATATCTATGGACATATAGGCCGATCCTACTTCGCGATTTTCCTGTTTCGCGCCGGGTCCCGGAACCGAACCCCTGCGATAATGGGGGGATCACTGTATATATATATATATATATATATATATATATATATATATATATATATAAATATATATATATATATATATATATATATATATATATATATATATATATATATATATATATATATATATATATATATATATATATATATATATATATATATATATATATATATATATATATATATATATATATATATATATATATATATATATATATATATATATATATATATATATATATATATATATATATATATATATATATATGTATGTATGTATGTATGTGATTACCTAATTGTGATTACCTAATTGTGTTTACGGGAAAGAGCCCAAAGCTCGTATCTTCCCGTCTCCTGATCGGTTCCATTTTAGACTTAGTGATACTTATCATACCTGTCCTTAAAACTATGGATTGAGATAGAATTAACTACCTCCTCGCTTAGCGAATTCCAATTATCAACAACTCTTACACTGAAAAAGTATTTCCTTACATCCTGCAAAGAAGTTTTCTTACGAAGCTTCAAACTATGACCTCTAGTTCTAGAGCCAGCCATATCAAAATATCGATCCCTATCCACTCTATCATAACCATGAATGAATTTAAAGACTGTCACCATATCCCCCCTCACTCTTCTAGCTTCGAGTGATGGTAAGTCTAATTCCCTCAGCCTCTCATCATAACTGAGATTGCGTATTTCTGGTACCAGTTTAGTGGCATGTCTTTGAACTTTTTCAAGCTTAGCTATATGGTTTTTTAAGTGTGGATTCCAAAAGGGGGCTGCATATTCGAGTTTTGGCCTCACATAGGTTACATAAATATTTCTGAACATTTCCTTGTCCATGTGCCTGAAGGCTACCCTTATATTTGATAAGAATGCATATGCTGCCCTTACTATGCCATTTATATGTATTTCTGGAGACAAATCTGCCAGTATGTTTACTCCTAGATCTCTCTCATTTTCTGTCTCTTGAAGTTGTACTCCAGCCACCGAGTAGTCAAGCTTCGAGTTTTGGCCTCACATAGGTTACATAAATATTTCTGAACATTTCCTTGTCCATGTGCCTGAAGGCTACCCTTACATTTGATAAGAATGCATATGCTGCCCTTACTATGCCATTTATATGTATTTCTGGAGACAAATCTGCCAGTATGTTTACTCCTAGATCTCTCTCATTTTCTGTCTCTTGAAGTTGTACTCCAGCCACCGAGTAGTCAAGCTTGGGCCTTCTTGCACTTGTACCCATTCTCATTACCTTACATTTTGAAGTATTGAATTTCATTAGCCACTTTTCTGACCACTCATGCAGATTATTTAGATCCTCCTGAAGTTCTCTACCATTGTTCTCGTTTTTTACTTTCTTCACAATCTTTGCATCATCTGCAAACATATTCATGAATGAATTTACAGACTCTGGTAGGTCATTTACATATACAAGGAACAAAAGTGGCCCTAAAACTGAACCCTGTGGAACTCCACTACTAACTCTTCTCCATTCAGACACTGAGTGTCTTACTCTAACCCTCTGTTCCCTTCCTTCTAAGTAAGTTTTTATCCATTCCAAAACATTTCCACCTATTCTAGCCATTGAGTGCAGCTTCCTAATAAGTCTCCCATGTGGAACAGTGTCAAACACTTTCTGGAAGTCTAGGAATATGCAATCTGCCCAGCCCTCTCTTTCCTGTAAGATTTGGCTTACCTCATCATAAAATTCTAATAAGTTTGTTACTGTTGATCTACCTTCTCTGAAGCCATGTTGCCTCACTGACAAAAAGTTGAAGGATTCCAAGTGAAGAGAGATATGTTTCCTTAGTAGTTTCTCCATAAGTTTGCAAACTATGCTGGTCAAGGAAACTGGTCTATAGTTCAGAGCCGTATCCCTCCTTCCCTTTTTGAAGATAGGTATCACATTTGCTTGTTTCCAGCATCTTGGAATCTCCCCCGACTCCAGTGACTCCTTAAATATGATACTTAGTGCCACTGATATTGTGTTTGCGCATTTTTTAAGCACATGAGGGGATATGTCATCAGGACCTGTAGCTTTATGAACATCTAAATCCATCAGCGCTTTGCATACCTCTGTGGCTGTAAGGTTGATGTTCTCTAATACCGGCCCTTGAGCTTCTATCACTGCAATCTGAGGGGGTGGGGTATTTTCTACTGTAAATACTGATTGAAACTCCTTGTTCAATTCTTTGCAGATCTCTTCATCCGTCTCAGTGATGCTTCCATCCGCTCTCTTTAGCCTTAAAACCTGTTCTTTTACCTTCAGTTTTCCTCTGATAAAGCTGTGGAAAAGCTTGGGATTTTCTTTAGCCTTCCTGGTGATGTCCCTCTCATAATCTCTCTCTGCCTCTCTCCTTTTACTTAGGTAGTCATTTCTTGCTCTTTTGTAGGTTTGCCAGGCATTTATGTTTTTTCTCCTCCTATACCTTTTCCAGCATTTGTCTCTCCACTCCTTAGCTCTTTTACACCCATTATCGAACCATTTCTCTCTGGCATGAATTACACCTACTTTGGTGACAGGTATGCAGCAATCTACTATCTTCCCATATTTCTCACAAAAGATGTCATACATTTCTTGTACAGATTTGTTGTAAAATATGGTTCTCCAGTCAATAACTGCAAAAGGCTCATTCATTTTGATGTAATCTCCTTTCGGATAGTTCCTCCTCATGTCCTCAGTGCCTCTACTCTCAGGAAGAATATCTTCAATGATATACTCCATCAACAACACACAGTGGTCGCTCTTTCCAATTGGTGGTTCATACTCAATATTTTCAATATCCAACACATTATCTGTGAACACTAGATCAAGTAGTGATGGCTCATCCCCACCCCTGGCCCTCGTTGGTTCCATTACATGTTGGTGTAGGAAATTCCCTTGTACGCAATCTAGGAATCTTGCCCCGAATGAGTCCTCACCACTGTGTGGGTGAAGATTTATCCAATCTATCTCTTTATGATTAAAGTCTCCCATAATCAGAATCCTACACTTTTTTTCCCGTGCCATGTTAACAACTGAGTTTATGACTTCAATAGTACCTATATGACTTTCCTCATAAACTTCAAGCCTATTTTGGTTCCTTGGTGGGTTGTAGACAACAGTTATTATAATGCTCTCTGACCCAGTATTTATGCGAGCAACAAGAAATTCCTTGAACTCACTTTCTATAGCAAGTTTATTTCTTCAACTTGAATCCTCTCACTTATGAGCAGTGCTATCCCTCCACCAGTCCTCTCAGATCTTTCAACCCTTAGTATTCTGAAGCCCTTAGGAAAAACTGTGACACTGTTTATGTCCTCACTCAACTTAGTCTATGTAATTGCTACTATATCTGCCTTACTGTTGTGAATCCTATCTTTTAATTCTACTGCCTTACCAGCTAATCCATCAGCATTTGTGTATAACAATCTTAATGAGGCCCCATCCCCTGATCTTCTGTCATTATCTTCTTTATCTCCCCTTTGTCTGGAAGTACTCTGTAACGAAAATTTTTCTTCTCTTCTTCATTTCATGTATGTATGTATGTATGTATGTATGTATGTATGTATGTATGTATGTATGTATGTATGTATGTGATTACCTAATTGTGATTACCTAATTGTGTTTACGGGAAAGAGCCCAAAGCTCGTATCTTCCCGTCTCCTGATCGGTTCCATTTTTAGACATAGTGATACTTATCGTACCTGTCCTTAAAACTATGGATTGAGATAGCATTAACTACCTCCTCGCTTAGCGAATTCCAATTATCAACTACTCTTACACTGAAAAAGTATTTCCTTACATCCTGCAAAGAAGTTTTTTTACGAAGCTTCAAACTATGACCTCTAGTTCTAGAGCCAGCCATATCGAAATATCGATCCCTATCCACTCTATCATAACCATGAAGGAATTTAAAGACTGTCACCATATCCCCCCTTACTCTTCTAGCTTCGAGTGATGGCAAGTCTAATTCCCTCAGCCTCTCATCATAACTGAGATTGCGTATTTCTGGCACCAGTTTCGTGGCATGTCTTTGAACTTTTTCAAGCTTAGCTATGTGCTTTTTCAAGTGCGGATTCCAAAAGGGGGCTGCATATTCGAGTTTTGGCCTCACATAGGTTACATAAATATTTCTGAACATTTCCTTGTCCATGTGCCTGAAGGCTACCCTTACATTTGATAAGAATGCATATGCTGCCCTTACTACGCCATTTATATGTATTTCTGGAGACAAATCTGCCAGTATGTTTACTCCTAGATCTCTCTCATTTTCTGTCTCTTGAAGTTGTACTCCAGCCAAAGAGTAGTCAAGCTTGGGCCTTCTTGCACTTGTACCCATTCTCATTACCTTACATTTTGAGGTATTGAATTTCATTAGCCACTTTTCTGACCACTCATGCAGATTATTTAGATCCTCCTGAAGTTCTCTACCATTGTTCTCGTTTTTTACTTTCTTCACAATCTTTGCATCATCTGCAAACATATTCATGAATGAATTTACAGACTCTGGTAGGTCATTTACATATACAAGGAACAAAAGTGGCCCTAAAACTGAACCCTGTGGAACTCCACTACTAACTCTTCTCCATTCAGACACTGAGTGTCTTACTCTAACCCTCTGTTCCCTTCCTTCTAAGTAAGTTTTTATCCATTCCAAGACATTTCCACCTATTCTAGCCATTGATTGCAGCTTCCTAATAAGTCTCCCATGTGGAACAGTGTCAAACGCTTTCTGGAAGTCTAGGAATATGCAATCTGCCCAGCCCTCTCTTTCCTGTAAGATTTGGCTTACCTCATCATAAAATTCTAATAAGTTTGTTACTGTTGATCTTCCTTCTCTGAAGCCATGTTGCCTCACTGACAAAAAGTTGAAGGATTCCAAGTGAAGAGAGATATGTTTCCTTAGTAGTTTCTCCATAAGTTTGCAAACTATGCTGGTCAAGGAAACTGGTCTATAGTTCAGAGCCGTATCCCTCCTTCCCTTTTTGAAGATAGGTATCACATTTGCTTGTTTCCAGCATCTTGGAATCTCCCCCGACTCCAGTGACTCCTTAAATATGATACTTAGTGCCACTGATATTGTGTTTGCGCATTTTTTAAGCACATGAGGGGATATGTCATCAGGACCTGTAGCTTTATGAACATCTAAATCCATCAGCGCTTTGCATACCTCTGTGGCTGTAAGGTTGATGTTCTCTAATACCGGCCCTTGAGCTTCTATCACTGCAATCTGAGGGGGTGGGGTATTTTCTACTGTAAATACTGACTGAAACTCCTTGTTCAATTCTTTGCAGATCTCTTCATCCGTCTCAGTGATGCTTCCATCCGCTCTCTTTAGCCTTAAAACCTGTTCTTTTACCTTCAGTTTTCCTCTGATAAAGCTGTGGAAAAGCTTGGGATTTTCTTTAGCCTTCCTGGTGATGTCCCTCTCATAATCTCTCTCTGCCTCTCTCCTTTTACTTAGGTAGTCATTTCTTGCTCTTTTGTAGGTTTGCCAGGCATTTATGTTTTTTCTCCTCCTATGCCTTTTCCAGCATTTGTCTCTCCACTCCTTAGCTCTTTTACACCCATTATCGAACCATTTCTCTCTGGCATGAATTACACCTACTTTGGTGACAGGTATGCAGCAATCTACTATCTTCCCATATTTCTCACAAAGGATGTCATACATTTCTTGTACAGATTTGTTGTAAAATAAGGTTCTCCAGTCAATAACTGCAAAAAGCTCATTCATTTTGATGTAATCTCCTTTCGGATAGTTCCTCCTCATGTCCTCAGTGCCTCTACTCTCAGGAAGAATATCTTCAATGATATACTCCATCAACAACACACAGTGGTCACTCTTTCCAATTGGTGGTTCATACTCAATATTTTCAATATCCAACACATTATCTGTGAACACTAGATCAAGTAGTGATGGCTCATCCCCACCCCTGGCTCTTGTTGGTTCCATTACATGTTGGTGTAGGAAATTCCCTTGTACGCAATCTAGGAATCTTGCCCCAAATGAGTCCTCACCACTGTGTGGGTCAAGATTTATCCAATCTATCTCTTTATGATTAAAGTCTCCCATAATCAAAATCCTACATTTTTTCTCCCGTGCCATGTTAACAACTGAGTTTATGACTTCAATAGCACCTATATGACTTTCCTCATAAATTTCAAGCCTATTTTGGTTCCTTGGTGGGTTGTATACAACAGTTATTATAATGCTCTCCGACCCAGTATTTATGCGAGCAACAAGAAATTCCCTGAACTCACTTTCTATAGCCAAGTTTATTTCTTCAACTTGAATCCTCTCACTTATGAGCAGTGCTATCCCTCCTCCAGTCCTCTCAGATCTTTCGACCCTTAGTATTCTGAAGCCCTTAGGAAAAACTGTGACACTGTTTATGTCCTCACTCAACTTAGTCTCTGTAATTGCTACTATATCTGCCTTACTGTTGTGGATCCTATCTTTTAATTCTACTGCCTTACCAGCTAATCCATCAGCATTTGTGTATAACAATCTTAATGAGGCCCCATCCCCTGATCTTCTGTCATTATCTTCTTTATCTCCCCTGTATGTATGTATGTATGTATGTATGTATGTATGTATGTATGTATGTATGTATGTATGTATGTATGCATGCATGCATGCATGCATGCATGCATCATATATATATATATATATATATATATATATATATATATATATATATATATATATATATATATATATATATATATATATATATATATATATATATATATATATATATATATATATATATATATATATATATATATATATATATATATATATATATATATATATATATATATATATATATATATATATATATATATATATATATGAGATTGGGATTTGAATTAAATGCTAAAATGAAGCCACGAGTGAGGTTGGGGAATCTGTAATATGAACATAGTGGCATTCAGTTAAAATGCGTTCATTCCTAAGTATAGCAGATATAAGCTATAAGGTTGGATTCCTTTTAACCTTCTGTGGTGTAGTGGTAGCGCTTTGACTTAGTAATCATAAGTTCTAGGTTCGAGTCCCGGTCGGGGTAAAAAATGATTCATGTTTTCACATATGTAATGTGCTTATTTGATAATTTCATGGCCCGAATGAGATTGGGATTTGAATTAAATGCTAAAATGAAGCCACGAGTGAGGTTGGGAAATCTGTAATATGAACATAGTGGCATTCAGTTAGAATGCGTTCATTCCTAAGTATAGCAGATATAAGCTATAATGTTGGATTCCTTTTAACCTTCTGTAGTGTAGTGGTAGCACCTTGACTTAGTAATCATAAGTCCAAGGTTCGAGTCCCGGTCGGGGTAAAAAATGATTCATGTTTTCACATATGTAATGTGCTTATCTGATAATTTCTTATCCCGAATGAGATTGGGATTTGAATTAAATGCTAAAATGAAGCCACGAGTGAGGTTGGGGAATCTGTAATATGAACATAGTGGCATTCAGTTAGAATGCGTTCATTCCTAAGTGTAGCAGATATAAACTATAAGGTTGGATTCCTTTTAACCTTCTGTGGTGTAGTGGTAGCGCCTTGACTTAGTAATCATAAGTCCTAGGTTCGAGTCCCGGTCGGGGTAAAAAATGATTCATGCTTTCACATATGTAATGTGCTTATTTGATAGTTTCATGGCCCGAATGAAATTGGGATATGAATTAAATGCTAAAATGAAGCCACGAGTGAGGTTTGGGGAATCTGTAATATGAACATTGTGGCATTCAGTTAGAATGCGTTCATTCCTAAGTATAGCAGATATAAGCTATAAGGTTGGATTCCTTTTAACCTTCTGTGGTGTAGTGGTAGCGCCTTGACTTAGTAATCATAAGTCCTAGGTTCGAGTCCCGGTCGGGGTAAAAAATGATTCATGTTTTCACATATGTAATGTGCTTATTTGATAATTTCATGGCCCGAATGAGATTGGGATTTGAATTAAATGCTACTATGAAGC
>JAXCGZ010011811.1:0-15000 GCA_037179515.1 Halocaridina rubra
CTCAGCTCTAACTTATCTATGTCCACCCTCATATGAATGGAGATTAATAGCTACACATAAAACGTAAATAACAACTTGTAATGAAAAAAAAGCAACAAGTTTGTCAAGTTTCATGCCAAATTTCTCCAATTAAATTTTCATGTGATTAGGGATTATTATATCTATAGCACCAACAACCACAATAATATTCGTATCTAATAAATAGGTATCAGTTACCATAAAGCATGTGAACTGAGACATCTGGGGAAACCAGTTTCAAAGATCCACATTGTGAAAAATAATAATAATAATAATAATAATAATAATAATAATAATAATAATAATAATAATAATAATAGTAATGATGATAATAATAATAATAATAATAATAATAATAATAATAATAATAATAATAATAAAAATAATAATAATAATAATAATAATAATAATAATAATAATAATACAGACGCTCCCCAACTAATGAACGAATTAGGTTTCAGAAGTCAGTTCATAAGTAGAATTGCCTGTATCTTGTGTTTAGGTAAAAAAGTACTGTACAGTTCATACATATGCAGTAATGTGCAGTAATTAGGTAAAAGACATTTTACTACTACATAAAACATTAAGTTTACAGTATTAATGAATCTTAATACAGAAATAATAATGTAATAATACAGTACATAATAGTAATACATACATTAGGTCACGAGTAGATAATGGGTAGGATTTTGTTTGTATCTGTGAATGTTCGTAACTCGGTTGTTCGTAAGTAGGGGAGCTTCTGTAATAATAATAATAAAGGGTCACTAAATATAAATTCAAGTTTAATTACAGAATCCTTAAACAGCAACAATTAAATGCAAGATATACAATACGCACCCATTCTGAACCCTGAGCAGGTGATTTTGATTTTGTCAAAGCTTTTTCTCCTAAGCGACTCTGCACAACTACTTGAACAATCTTCTGCGATAAAATCTTCGTGAGCCGAGCAAGTTCACGTCTATCTTCAGAGCTGAGGTGGCGGCCAGACATATTTATTTGTGCTCCAAGTACTTCATTATTTGGTATTGACTATGAAAATATTATCAATATCACTTGAGAAAATTTGGATAAAGTTCGTGAAATATACTTATTGCCGTTTTGCTCATTCAAATTGTAAAACTACAAGTTCTGTACATATAGGCCTATGTTTACTTCACTCATAGGTAGATAAATGAAAATGTTCACAATGTTGCTCTTATGCATTTAGTTAGGATATCAAGAACAAACTGCATCTTCTGTGTTCCAATACTGATTATGTATTCTTGCATCTTGATGGACTGTAACATAAAAAATATAGTATAAAATACATGTACATGGCAATAGAAACCCATAGATAGAGAAGATGTATGTACTGATTAATTACACAATATCCTGTCGTACAGCTCTCATCAATAATACAGCTTTACAAAAGGAGACTACATCGGTATCTTGAAAGAGCTTTCAGTTTAAAGCAAAAGCATGATAATGTATAGTTAATCAATAAACACATCTCTTCTACAGTGGGTCTCTTTTTCCATCAATGCAATTGTCACTGGATTCCTATCTTTGAAAAAATTATCTTTATATACTGCATTTTGCTCTAGCACCTGTCTTGGTGAGTAAAACATTATTGGAAGAAAGGTAATACTTTTACTTGCAATGAATATTTCTTTTTTATGTGTGACACCGGGACAGGCGAAAAACTGCCCTCATCAATAAAGGCCCGGGCACGACGAAAACATTAAGACGAAGGAAAAAAAAAGGTTATGGACAAGGCAGAGATGAGGAATGATACACAAAGGAAAAGGACAGACAGAAACAATTGTCAAAGTACTGAGGACCTAGAGATATGGAGGATTAGGCCCTGAGATGAGGATAGATCTGCTTTTTGAAGGAAGATTGGTTATAAGAATTTGGAGAGACAGAATGAGAAAGAGAGTTCCAGAGTCTGGAGGTAGATGGAAAGAAGAAATCACTGCACCTACATATCCGCAAGCTACAAATCTCCACACAGTACTTGTGAGACGAAATGCTTGGTGAGTGCTACTTGGCCAAGGCAGTGGAGGAGGGATGCAACTCGCCAACTCATAAGAGCAGCGATAAATGTAGTAGCAATAGAAAAGAGAAAGGGATGATACCTTACAGCGAAGAGAGAATGCAGATTAGAAGTAAGATAAGGATCATTAATCATTAATGAGTCTGACTGCCTTAGATTCAACCCTATCAAGGAGATAAGTATAAGAACAAGCACACCAGACGTGTGAGCAATATTCTAAGCAGGGACGAATAAGACCTTTATAGTTTTTAAGTAACTGTAAAAAGGAAAATTATTGGCAAAAACAAAACAGAACCCTCAGTTTTTTGGATGCAGATTTAGAAATTTGGATTAATGCGATTCCTCCAAGACAAGTTAGAGGCTATATGAATTCGTAATACTGTATGTTGATAGTATTACGAGGATAAATTTCATTAGTTTCGAAGACAATAGGGTTACCAGGAGGAAAAGAAGATAAAGAGATAGCCAGAAACTGTGTCTTAGGGGCATTAAATTTAACTTATATTTGGGTGCCCCACTCAGACACCTTCTGCAAATCGGAGTTGAGAATACAAGACAGTGATACGAGACTGATTACGAGTAGCAGATGAATGTAGTGAAGCAAAGGCAGAGGAAAAGTGAAGGGTAGAATCGTTGGCAAAGGCGTGAAGAAGAAAGAGAGATGGGGATTGTAGAAGATCACTGATGAAGAGAAGGAACAAAGTAGGTGAAAGAACAGAGCCCTGTGGGACACCACTAGTAACAGGAAATGGGCTAGATGTTGCACTGTCAACAACTACAGATATAAAACGGTCAGAGAGAAAACTGGAAATCAGAGAACAGAGAGAAAGGGTAAAGCCATAGGCAGGGGGTTTGGCCAACAAAGCCTTGTGCAAAAAATTCTCAACAAAACCATTCTTTTCACTTTTTATGGCTGACAGAACTTCTTTCAAAACAAAAAAAAATTGCGAAATTTCCAAAGCATATCCATGTGCCAAGAACTTACAGCCATGAAAGTGCTTAGCTGTATTTCTAGAGTCCTCTTAATACTAAATAAGAGTTCAAACTAATATAGCCTTTATAAATGAATACTCCAAGTTAAAGAATTGCATTTTTTTTAGCAAATTAAAGCAAACAATTTTCTCAGTATTTCCTTGCAGTATAATAGGGGCTTTGGGATACTGAGGGATAGAGGGTCAGAGTACATAAGCACTAACCACTAGTAAGCAGTAAAAAAAACTCATATTTGACAAAACCCCAAAATAACATAGGCCTACATACATATGAGTTACCAAGGGCTGTAATCCTCCTTGGAACGGAGGTGAATGTGTCAATGCACACACATTCACCAGAAACTAACAGACCTCTATCACTCCTTTTAGCTCCTGGGGATAAAGAGCTGTCACAATGTCTTCCCATCACCTTGTCTGGTCACCTGCTGGGTATATGGGCAAGGATCTTTTGCTGTCAGGCCCGACAGATAACGCAATAATATATGAAAAAACACTAAATACATCAAAGAGCCTAGCGATAAATGCAGAATTATGGTAAATGTTTACATTCACACACCCCAGGATATTAATGTAAATACTGAACACTGAAATTAACTATTAAAACAACTAAAAACACTAATTTCCATTACAAAATCGTTTCCTATCTTGGGATTAACAAACCTAACTAACTTACACTAATACTGTATAATAAATTTCATGAGATATTTTCTTAACTGGGATGTGAGAGTAAACATTTACCAAAAAGTATCTTTTAACACTCTTACTGGGATAATGGGTGACAAGTTTGCGACTATAACTTCAAGGGTCAAATGATTAAAGAAAATGCGGAATACAAAATAACTGAAAACAATTATAACAATTATTAACTTATTTTTAACAGGGGTTAATCGACATAATGGAACAAAACCTCACATAACCTTTTGATATAAATGTCATGAGATTTTCCAAACGGCAGATGTGAATGTAAACATGTACCAAGGTAAAAAAAAAAAACATACTCTTTCACTGTGACGAGTTCAAAAATTATATTGAAAAAATTATGGATAATTTAACAGTTTAATATCGCACAGTATTCCTAGCCAACATAGATGATTAGGTTATGTTAGGTTAAGAATGGTTAGGTTATGAATGGTTAGGTTAAGAACTGTCACGTAGTATTCCACTCATAACCTAACCTAACCATTCTTGCCCTAACCTAACCATCTATGTTGGCTAGAAAGTGTGCGATATTAAACTGTTAAATTACCAAATTAGGAAAATACTTAAACAAAAAGAAATATATTAGATACTTGACAATGGCCAAAATTAGTCGTAAACAGATCCCAAAACAAAATTTATAAGAAAAAAAAACCTCAAATGTCATGGGAGTTATGTAAATAGCCACATATATCACTTGCACGAAATTAATCCTCAAGTTTCATAATAACTTATTTATCACCAAGAGCAAAACTACACCTCGAACTTATGCAAAAACATCAACTAACCTAAAAGTAACTGCAAATAAATAACAACCGTATCTACAGAATTCAAAGCTCACACAGAAAAAAATTTAATAAATATAATTTAACCAATTATTCAAACTCTAAATGGTCATACGTACTTAGATAAAAAAAAAAAATTAATACTTCTTCGTAGAAAGATTTTCTCAGCAAAAATATAATAGTCGACGACTCACCAAGACCATTTGTTTACATCCAAACGATCGCTTATTTATATATTCCTATGACTATGTGTAAAATCTATTCACTACTTGCGTAAATACGGCTTAGCAATTATTTTCCTACTTTCTCCATTAAACAAGGAGTCTTTAATATGGAATTAGGGATATTTAAATAATTAAAACTTTATATATATATACATATATATATATATATATATATATATATATATATATATATATACATATATATATATATATATATATATATATATATATATATATATATATATATATATATATATATATATATATATATATATGAATCATTTTTACCCCGACCGGGACTCGAACCTAGGGCTTATGATTACTAAGTCAAGGCGCTACCACTACACCACAGAGTGTTAAAAGGAATCCAACCTTATAGCTTATATCTGCTATACTTAGGAATGAACGCATTCTAACTGAATGCCACTATGTTCATATTACAGATTCCCCAACCTCACTCGTGGCTTCATTTTAGCATTTAATTCAATTCCCAATCTCATTCGGGCCATGAAATTATCAAATAAGCACATTACATATGTGAAAACATGAATCACTTTTTACCCCGACCGGGACTCGAACTTAGGACTTATGATTACTAAGTCAAGGCGCTACAACTACACCACAGAAGGTTAAAAGGAATCCAACCTTATAGCTTATATCTGCTATACTTAGGTAAGTAATATGAACATAGTGGCATTCAGTTAGAATGCGTTCATTCCTAAATATAGCAGATATAAGCTATAAGGTTGGATTCCTTTTAACCTTCTGTGGTGTAGTGGTAGTGCCTTGACTTAGTAATCATAAGTCCTAAGTTCGAGTCCTGGTCGGGGTAAAAAATGATTCATGTTTTCACATATGTAATGTGCTTATTTGATAATTTCATGGCCCGAATGAGATTGGGAATTGAATTAAATGCTTAAATGAAGCCACGAATGAGGTTGGGGAAACTGTAATATGAACATAGTGGCATTCAGTTAGAATGCATTCATTCCTAAGTATAGCAGATATAAGGTTGGATTCCTTTTAACCTTCTGTGGTGTAGTGGTAGCGCCTTGACTTAGTAATCATAAGTCCTGGGTTCGAGTCCAGGTCGGGGTAAAAAAAAATGATTCATGTTTTCACATATGTAATGTGCTTATTTGATAATATATATATATATATATATATATATATATATATATATATATATATATATATATATATATATATATATATATATATATATATATATATATATATATATATATATATATATATATATATATATATATATATATATATATATATATATATATAAAGTAGGAAACGCCCATTAAATAAAACAACGAATATATATATATATATATATATATATATATATATATATATATATATATATATATATATATATATATATATATATATATATATATATATATATATATATATATATATATATATATAAAGTACTTGTTAATTTCGTGACCTAAACTGGTCACCTTCTCAAAGTACAATGGCAAGAGGTATCTCTTGCCATTGTACTTTGAGAAGGTGACCAGTTTAGGTCACGAAATTAATTAGTACTTTATATATATATATATATATATATATATATATATATATATATATAGATATATATATATATATATATATATATATATATATATATATATATATATATATATATATATATATATATATATATATATATATATATATATATATATATATATATATATATATATATATATATATATATATATATATATATATATATATATATATATATATATATATATATATATATATATATATATATATATATATATATATATATATATATATATATATTTTTTTTTTTTTTTTTTTTTTTTTTTTTAAAGAGTGTGACACCGGGACAGGCAGAAAGTGCCCTCATCAACAAAGGCCAGGGCACGAGAAAATACCAAGACGAAGGAAAAGAAAAAGGTTAAGGGCAAGGCAGAGATGAGGTAATGTCATGCAAAGGAAAACGACAGACAGAGAAAAACGGTCAAGGTAAAGAGGACCCAAAGATATGGAGGACTAGGCTCTGAGATGACGATAGATCTGCTTTTTGAAGGATGAAAGGTCATAAGAATTAGGAAAGACAGAAGGAGGAAGAGAGTTCCAGAGTCTGGAGGTAGATGGGAAGAAGCAGTCGCTGCACCGCCCAATCCGCGAGCTACAAATCTCCACACAGTATATACATATATATATATATATATATATATATATATATATATATATATATATATATATATATATATGTATATATATATATATATATATATATATATATATATATATATATATATATATATATATATATATATATATATATATATATATATATATATATATATATATATATATATATATATATATATATATATATATTCGTTGTTTTATTTAAAGGGCTTTTCATACCATTTTAGAATGTATGTTAACAGTTCAGTGTTATTAATATATATATATATATATATATGAATAATTATTTTACCCCGACCGGGACTCGAACCTAGGACTTATGATTACTAAGTCAAGGCGCTACCACTACACCACAGAAGGTTAAAAGGAATCCAACCTTATAGCTTATATCTGCTATACTTAGGAATGAACGCATTCTAACTGAATGCAACTATGTTCATATTACAGATTCCCCAACCTCACTCGTGGCTTCATTTTAGCATTTAATTCAATTCCCAATCTCAATCGGGCCATGAAATTTCCAAATAAGCACATTACATATGTGAAAACATGAATAATTATTTTACCCCGACCGGGACTCGAACCTAGGACTTATGATTACTAAGTCAAGGCGCTACCACTACACCACATCATAAGTCCTAGGTTCGAGTCCCGGTCGGGGTAAAATAATTATTCATGTTTTCACATATGTAATGTGCTTATTTGGAAATTTCATGGCCCGATTGAGATTGGGAATTGAATTAAATGCTAAAATGAAGCCACGAGTGAGGTTGGGGAATCTGTAATATGAACATAGTGGCATTCAGTTAGAATGCGTTCATTCCTAAGTATAGCAGATATAAGCTATAAGGTTGGATTCCTTTTAACCTTCTGTGGTGTAGTGGTAGCGCCTTGACTTAGTAATCATAAGTCCTAGGTTCGAGTCCCGGTCGGGGTAAAATAATTATTCATGTTTTCACATATGTAATGTGCTTATTTGGATATATATATATATATATATATATATATATATATATATATATATATATATATATATATATATATATATATATATATATATATTTATATATATATATATATATATATATATATATATATATATATATATATATATATATATATATATATATATATATATATATATATATATATATATATATGATTACCTAATTGTAATTACCTAATTGTGTTTACGGGAAAGAGCCCAAAGCTCGTATCTTCCCGTCTCCTCATCGGTGTGTGATTACCTAATTGTGATTACCTAATTGTGCTTACGGGAAAGAGCCCAAAGCTCGTATCTTCCCGTCCCCTGATCGGTTCCATTTTAGACTTAGTGATACTTATCATACCTGTCCTTAAAACTATGGATTGAGATAGCATTAACTACCTCCTCGCTTAGCCAATTCCAATTATCAACTACTCTTACACTGAAAAAGTATTTCCTTACATCCTGCGAAGAAGTTTTCTTACGAAGCTTCAAACTATGACCTCTAGTTCTAGAGCCAGCCATATCAAAATATCGATCCCTATCCACTCTATCATAACCATGAAGGAATTTAAAGACTGTCACCATATCCCCCCTCACTCTTCTAGCTTCGAGTGATGGTAAGTCTAATTCCCTCAGCCTCTCATCATAACTGAGATTGCGTATTTCTGGCACCAGTTTCGTGGCATGTCTTTGAACTTTTTCAAGCTTAGCTATGTGCTTTTTCAAGTGCGGATTCCAAAAGGGGGCTGCATATTCGAGTTTTGGCCTCACATAGGTTACATAAATATTTCTGAACATTTCCTTGTCCATGTGCCTGAAGGCTACCCTTACATTTGATAAGAATGCATATGCTGCCCTTACTATGCCATTTATATGTATTTCTGGAGACAAATCTGCCAGTATGATTACTTCTAGATCTCTCTCATTTTCTGTCTCTTGAAGTTGTACTCCAGCCACCGAGTAGTCAAGCTTGGGCCTTCTTGCACTTGTACCCATTCTCATTACCTTACATTTTGAAGTATTGAATTTCATTAGCCACTTTTCTGACCACTCATGCAGATTATTTAGATCCTCCTGAAGTTCTCTACCATTGTTCTCGTTTTTTACTTTCTTCACAATCTTTGCATCATCTGCAAACATATTTATGAATGAATTTACAGACTCTGGTAGGTCATTTACATATACAAGGAACAAAAGTGGCCCTAAAACTGAACCCTGTGGAACTCCACTACTAACTCTTCTCCATTCAGACACTGAGTGTCTTACTCTAACCCTCTGTTCCCTTCCTTCTAAGTAAGTTTTTATCCATTCCAAAACATTTCCACCTATTCTAGCCATTGATTGCAGCTTCCTAATAAGTCTCCCATGTGGAACAGTGTCAAACGCTTTCTGGAAGTCTAGGAATATGCAATCTGCCCAGCCCTCTCTTTCCTGTAAGATTTGGCTTACCTCATCATAAAATTCTAATAAGTTTGTTACTGTTGATCTTCCTTCTCTGAAGCCATTTTGCCTCACTGACAAAAAGTTGAAGGATTCCAAGTGAAGAGAGATATGTTTCCTTAGTAGTTTCTCCATAACTTTGCAAACTATGCTGGTCAAGGAAACTGGTCTATAGTTCAGAGCCGTATCCCTCCTTCCCTTTTTGAAGATAGGTATCACATTTACTTGTTTCCAGCATCTTGGAATCTCCCCCGACTCCAGTGACTCCTTAAATATGATACTTAGTGCCACTGATATTGTGTTTGCGCATTTTTTAAGCACATGAGGGGATATGTCATCGGGACCTGTAGCTTTATGAACATCTAAATCCATCAGCGCTTTGCATACCTCTGTGGCTGTAAGGTTGATGTTCTCTAATACCGGCCCTTGAGCTTCTATCACTGCAATCTGAGGGGGTGGGGTATTTTCTACTGTAAATACTGACTGAAACTCCTTGTTCAATTCTTTGCAGATCTCTTCATCCGTCTCAGTGATGCTTCCATCCGCTCTCTTTAGCCTTAAAACCTGTTCTTTTACCTTCAGTTTTCCTCTGATAAAGCTGTGGAAAAGCTTGGGATTTTCCTTAGCCTTCCTGGTGATGTCCCTCTCATAATCTCTCTCTGCCTCTCTCCTTTTACTTAGGTAGTCATTTCTTGATCTTTTGTAGGTTTGCCAGGCATTTATGTTTTTTCTCCTCCTATACCTTTTCCAGCATTTGTCTCTCCACTCCTTAGCTCTTTTACACTCATTATCGAACCATTTCTCTCTGACATGAATTACACCTACTTTGGTGACAGGTATGCAGCAATCTACTATCTTCCCATATTTCTCACAAAAGATGTCATACATTTCTTGTACAGATTTGTTGTAAAATAAGGTTCTCCAGTCAATAACTGCAAAAAGCTCATTCATTTTGATGTAATCTCCTTTCGGATAGTTCCTCCTCATGTCCTCAGTGCCTCTACTCTCAGGAAGAATATCTTCAATGATATACTCCATCAACAACATATATATATATATATATATATATATATATATATATATATATATATATATATATATATATATATATATATATATATATATACTATATATATATATATATACTTATACTATATATATATATATATATATATATATATATATATATATATATATATATATATATATACTTATACTTTATATATATATATATATATATATATATATATATATATATATATATATATATATATATATATATATATATATATATATACTTATACTTATATATATATATATATATATATATATATATATATATATATATATATACTTATACTTTATATATATATATATATATATATATATATATATATATATATATATATATATATATATATATATATATATATATGTCTACATCAACACTAGATATTCGTTACACATCTCTTATTATCCCTTCCCATCTGACAAGTCAAAGCACTCTAGGGGTTACAAGCTTGCAGGCAGTGCCATCACCTCTCCCTTTTTCACCCTTATCCTATCTCGACTTTCCCCTTCCTCTCAACAAGGCATCTCAAACTCTTGAAGGAGACCATTAATTCTGACCAGAACACATCTGTTCCCTCTTATCTTTACAAATGTATTTCAGATCCAGACGATCCCATCTATGGGTCCACCAAGTCCCGGCCACCCACATGGGTGGATATCGATAACGAATGATAGAACACATGAAGAGATGGGAAGGATCAAAATCTTGTCGCAAGAAGCTAAAAGGTCAAATGAGGGAGGAAATGAAGAAGAAAAAAATAATTTTTGTTTCAGAACTCTTTCAGCCAAAGGGGAGATAAAGAAGATAATGCTATCAAAACAGAGGATGCAACCTCATTAATATTGCTGTACTCAAATGCTGATGGGGTAGCTTATAAGCCCGTAAAACTAAAGGATAGGATTTACAACAGTAAAGCAGATATCTTAGTTGTTACAGAGACTAAGTTGAATGAGGACAAAAGCAATGTCAACATTTTTCCTAAGGGCTTCTGAATATTAAGGGTTGAAAGATCTGATAGGACTGGTGAAGGGATAGCATTGTTCATAAGTGAAATATTTCAGGTTAAAGAAATAATCTTTGACAAAGAAAGTTAGCTCAAGGAATTTCTTGTTGCTTGCATAAATACCGGGTCAGAGACCATTATCATATCTGTTGTATATAACTCACCATGGAACCAACATAGGTTTGAATTTTATGAGGAAAGTCATAAAGGTAACTATCGAAGTCATAAACTCAGTACTTAACATTGCACGGGAGAGAAAATGTAGGATTTTGATCATGGGAGATTTTAATCATAGAGAGATAGATTGAATAAATCTTGACCCTCACCGTGGAGAGGAATCATTCAGGGCAATATTCCTAGATTGTTTACTAGGACATTTCCTATACCAGCATGTACTGGAACCAACGAGGGCTAGGAATGGGGATGAGTCATCGCTGCTTGATCTTCTTTTTCTTCTTCGTCTACATCTTTTCCCACTTTTATGTGGGGTCGATGTTTCCGGCCAGTTTTCTCCATATGTTTCTGGCCCATACCTCATCACCCAACAAGCCTTTAGACCTCAGGTCGTCATTGATGCAATCCATCCACCTACGCTTTGGTCTCCCTCTCCTTCTCCTACCCTGCATATCCATTTCCATCGCCCTCTTCCCAACATACTGTTCATCCCTCCTAACGACATGACCATACCATCTTAGTCTACTTTCTTATATCTTAGCTGATATTTCTCTAACTTTTGAGGTACCTCTAATTACCTCGTTTCTGATCTTATCTCTTCTTGTCACCCCACACATCCATCTAAACATCCTCATCTCTGCCACATCCAGCTTTTTTTCTTGTGTCTTCTTTGGCTCACAGCATATTAGTATACAACAAAAATAATATAGCTTAATACATGCAAAAAATTATTAATATATACGTATACACATGAACGCATCTATATATATATTTTTTTTAGGTTTTTGGCATTTATACGTATGCAAATGTTTAAAAATAAACAGTAATTTTAACAATATAGGACTAATATACGATTAATATAGGACTAGATATTTGAAGCACCGAATGTACTTTTTTATTTTTGGGCAATTTTAGAGATGATCTCCAGGTCTCATATAATGTGCTGGATATTGAAAAAAAAATGACTATGAACTGGAAAGAGTGACCACTTGTGCTGTTGACGGAGTATAGCATCGAAGATGTTCTGCCTGAAAATAAAGACTGTGAAAAGGACACGAGAAGGAACAATTCGAAAAGAAATTACATCAAAATTAATGAGATATTTGCAGTTATTGAATGGAGGACTTTATTTAACAACAAATTCTTATAAGAAATGTACGAAATCTATTGTGGAAATCTATATGGGAAGATAGTAAATTGTCGAATACCTTCCACCAAAATAGGAACAATTCATGCCAGAAAGAAATGGTTCAATATTGAGTGTAAGAGAGCTAAGGAGTGAAGAGACAAATGTTAGAAGTGGTATAGGAGGTGAAAAAAAAATGTAATTGCCTGGCAGACATAAAAGAGCAAGAAATTATTACCTAACTAAAAGAAGAGAGGCAAAGTGAGATACTGAATAGGGTATCACCTAGGAGGCTAAAGAAAATCCCCAAAGTTTCCACATCTCTATCAGACGAAACTGAAAGTCAAAGATCAGTTTTAAAGTTAAAGAGAGCAGATGGAAGCATCACTGATATGGATGAAGTGTTCTGCGAAGAATTGAAGGTGTTTCATTCTATATTTACAGCAAAACATATTCCACCTCCTCAGATTGCAGAGACTGGAGCTCATGGGCCGGTATCAGATAACATATGTCGTGATTTATTCTTAAACGATTAAATCTCTTTGAAAATTGGAAAGCATTAAGGATGATGTTGTCAATGTTGAAATCATTAATGCATATAAGATTTACAACAAATGTTACGTTAATACGAGCTAAATATGATCATTTCCTTGCTCAGGTATTATTATTATTATTATTATTATTATTATTATTATTATTATTATTATTATTATTATTATTAGTAGTATTATTATTATTAGTAGTAGTAGTAGTAGTAGTAGTAGTAGTAGTAGTAGTAGTAGTAGCAGTATATGAAGTCGCACGAAACTAACCTAGCCTAGTCTACCCACCTAACGAAACTACAGGATTAAATTTCTGTAGGCCCAATATGTATGGCTTTTGTTATATATATATATATATATATATATATATATATATAGAGATATATATATATATATATATATATATATATATATATATATATATATATATATATATATATATATATATAATATATATATATATATATATATATATATATATATATATATATATATATATATGTGTGTGTGTGTGTGATTACCTAATTGATTACCTAATTGTGTTTACGGGAAAGAGCCCAAAGCTCGTATCTTCCCGTCTCCTGATCGGTTCCATTTTTAGACTTAGTGATACTTATCATACCTGTCCTTAAAACTATGGATTGAGGTAGCATTAACTACCTCCTCGCTTAGCGAATTCCAATTATCAACTACTCTTACACTGAAAAAGTATTTCCTTACATCCTGCAAACAAGTTTTCTTCCGAAGCTTCAAACTATGACCTCTAGTTCTAGAGCCAGCCATATCGAAATATCGATCCCTATCCACTCTATCATAACCATGAAGGAATTTAAAGACTGTCACCATATCCCCCCTTACTCTTCTAGCTTCGAGTGATGGCAAGTCTAATTCCCTCAGCCTCTCATCATAACCGAGATTGCGTATTTCTGGCACCAGTTTCGTGGCATGTCTTTGAACTTTTTCAAGCTTAGCTATGTGCTTTTTCAAGTGCGGATTCCAAAAGGGGGCTGCATATTCGAGTTTTGGCCTCACATAGGTTACA
Source organism: Halocaridina rubra (assembly GCA_037179515.1). NCBI lineage: Eukaryota > Metazoa > Arthropoda > Malacostraca > Decapoda > Atyidae > Halocaridina > Halocaridina rubra. The sequence goes on from JAXCGZ010011811.1 coordinate 14,349, forward strand.
TAAATATTTCTGAACATTTCCTTGTCCATGTGCCTGAAGGCTACCCTTACATTTGATAAGAATGCATATGCTGCCCTTACTACGCCATTTATATGTATTTCTGGAGACAAATCTGCCAATATGTTTACTCCTAGATCTCTCTCATTTTCTGTCTCCTGAAGTTGTACTCCAGCCACCGAGTAGTCAAGCTTGGGCCTTCTTGCACTTGTACCCATTCTCATTACCTTACATTTTGAGGTATTGAATTTCATTAGCCACTTTTCTGACCACTCATGCAGATTATTTAGATCCTCCTGAAGTTCTCTACCATTGTTCTCGTTTTTTACTTTCTTCACAATCTTTGCATCATCTGCAAACATATTCATGAATGAATTTACAGACTCTGGTAGGTCATTTACATATACAAGGAACAGAAGTGGCCCTAAAACTGAACCCTGTGGAACTCCACTACTAACTCTTCTCCATTCAGACACTGAGTGTCTTACTCTAACCCTCTGTTCCCTTCCTTCTAAGTAAGTTTTTATCCATTCCAAGACATTTCCACCTATTCTAGCCATTGATTGCAGCTTCCTAATAAGTCTCCCATGTGGAACAGTGTCAAACGCTTTCTGGAAGTCTAGGAATATGCAATCTGCCCAGCCCTCTCTTTCCT
>JAXCGZ010011811.1:17500-22500 GCA_037179515.1 Halocaridina rubra
CCAGTTCCAATTATCAACTACTCTTACACTGAAAAAGTATTTCCTTACATCCTGCAAAGAAGTTTTCTTACGAAGCTTCAAACTATGACCTCTAGTTCTAGAGCCAGCCATATCAAAATATCCATCCCTATCCACTCTATCATAACCATGAAGGAATTTAAAGACTGTCACCATATTCCCCCTCACTCTTCTAGGTTCGAGTGATGGCAAGTCTAATTCCCTCAGCCTCTCATCATAACTGAGATTGCGTATTTCTGGCACCAGTTTCGTGGCATGTCTTTGAACTTTTTCAAGCTTAGCTATGTGCTTTTTCAAGTGCGGATTCCAAAAGGGGGCTGCATATTCGAGATTTGGCTTCACATAGGTTACATAAATATTTCTGAACATTTCCTTGTCCATGTGCCTGAAGGCTACCTTTACATTTGATAAGAATGCATATCCTGCCCTTACTATGCCATTTATATGTATTTCTGGAGACAAATCTGCCAGTATGTTTACTCCTAGATCTCTCTCATTTTCTGTCTCTTGAAGTTGTACTCGAGCCACCGAGTAGTCAAGCTTGGGCCTTCTTGCACTTGTACCCATTCTCATTACCTTACATTTTGAAGCACTGAATTTCATTAGCCACTTTTCTGACCACTCATGCAGATTATTTAGATCCTCCTGAAGTTTTCTACCATTGTTCTCGCTTTTTACTTTCTTCACAATCTTTGCATCATCTGCAAACATATTCATGAATGAATTTACAGACTCTGGTAGGTCATTTACATATACAAGGAACAAAAGTGGCCCTAAAACTGAACCCCGTGGAACTCCACTACTAACTCTTCTCCATTCAGACACTGAGTGTCTTACTCTAACCCTCTGTTCCCTTCCTTCTAAGTAAGTTTTTATCCATTCTAAAACATTTCCACCTATTCTAGCCATTGATTGCAGCTTCCTAATAAGTCTCCCATGTGGAACAGTGTCAAACGCTTTCTGGAAGTCTAGGAATATGCAATCTGCCCAGCCCTCTCTTTCCTGTAAGATTCGGCTTACCTCATCATAAAATTCTAATAAGTTTGTTACTGTTGATCTACCTTCTCTGAAGCCATGTTGCCTCACTGACAAAAAGTTGAAGGATTCCAAGTAAAGAGAGATATGTTTCCTTAGTAGTTTCTCCATAACTTTGCAAACTATGCTGGCCAAGGAAACTGGTCTATAGTTCAGAGCCGTATCCCTCCTTCCCTTTTGGAAGATAGGTATCACATTTGCTTGTTTCCAGCATCTTGGAATCTCCCCTGATTCCAGTGACTTTTTAAATATGATACTTAGTGCCACTGTTATTGAGTTTGCGCATTTTTTAAGCACATGAGGGGATATGTCATCAGGACCTGTAGCTTTATGAACATCTAAATCCATCAGCGCTTTGCATACCTCTGTGGCTGTAAGGTTGATGTTCTCTAATACCGGCCTTTGAGCTTCTATCACTGCAATCTGAGGGGGTGGGGTATTTTCTACAGTAAATACTGACTGAAGCTCCTTGTTCAATTCTTTGCAGATCTCTTCATCCGTCTCAGTGATGCTTCCATCCGCTCTCTTTAGCCTTAAAACCTGTTCTTTTACCTTCAGTTTTCCTCTGATAAAGCTGTGGAAAAGCTTGGGATTTTCTTTAGCCTTCCTGGTGATGTCCCTCTCATAGTCTCTCTCTGCCTCTCTCCTCTAGCACAACAAGTGTCCTGTATTCTACTCTGCCTGTGTGACAGAGGTAATCATCGAGTTGAGGCCAAAGTCTTGGCATACGTCCGTGGTGCCGGGAAATATACAGGAAACTAAAAAGAGGTGAAGAGCAGGTGAGGCAGCAATATATACAGTTAAACAGGGAAGTTAAAAAGATAGTTAGAGAGTCGAAAAGAAAATACGAAGTTCGAATAGCAGGAGAAGCTAAAGAAAATCCTAAAGGGTTTTATCAACATTATCAAACAAAATTTAAGGAAAAAGTCGGACCAATTGAAGTAGCCAATGGCCATATCACAGATGACGATAAAGTGATGTGTACATGTTTAAATGATTATTTCTTATCTGTATTTACAAATGAAAACTTGGAAAATATTCCGGAAGTAGAATCCATTTACAGAGACAGTCCCGATAATACACTTAGTTCAATAAATATTACGAGAGAGGAGGTAATAAAAGAAATAGATAAATTAAAGGCTCATAAATCTCCGGGACCTGATGGAATATATGCTAGAATATTAAAGGAATGCAAGGAAGAGCTTAGTTGTCCTCTAACTGCATTATTTAATAATTCAATAAAATTAGGATCGGTACCCATGGAGTGGAAATTGGCAGATGTGGTACCAATATTTAAAAAAGGAGAACGTGTTAAAAAGAATAATTATAGGCCGGTAAGTTTAACGTCAACAGTGGGTAAGATTCTAGAATCCATAATTGCAAATAAAATAAGGGCACATCTAGAATTACACAGACTGATAAAACTTTCACAACACGGGTTTCTTAAGGGTTTTTCGTGCCTTACAAACTTACTGTCTTTTTATTCAGAAGTTTACGAGGCAGTAGATTGTGGCAAAGAATATGATACAATATATCTAGATTTTAGCAAAGCTTTTGATAGAGTTCCTCACACAAGATTAGTTAAAAAGCTGGAAGCTCATGGTATAGGAGGAGCTGTGCTCAGATGGAGCAAACAATGGTTAAAAGACAGAAAACAGAGGGTTTGCATAAATGGAGAGAAATCAGAGTGGGGCTCGGTTACAAGCGGGGTACCACAAGGCTCGGTACTGGGTCCTCTATTATTCATCGTATATCTAAATGATCTGGATTCGGATATCAGTAGTAACCTAAGTAAATTCGCAGACGACACTAAAATAGGTAGAACTATAAATGGAAAAGAAGACATTCATGCTTTACAGGAAGATCTAAATAGATTATCTGAATGGTCGGACAAATGGCAAATGGAATTTAATGTTGAAAAATGTAAAGTAGTTAAAATGGGTACTATAAAAGACAATACTAGTTATAAGCTAAATAACCATGAAATCATGAGTTCTCAGTGTGAAAGGGATTTGGGAGTTCTTGTGAGTAGTAGTCTTAAGCCAAGAGAGCAATGCACAGCAGTCAGAAATAAAGCAAACAGAATTTTAGGATTTATCTCAAGAAGCGTCAGCAATAGGACGGAAAAAGTTATTTTGCAGCTCTATCTTGCATTAGTTAGGCCCCATTTAGATTATGCTGTGCAATTCTGGTCACCCTATTATAGAATGGAAATTGAATCCTTGGAGAGAGTGCAACGAAGAATGACCAAGATGATACACAATATCAGAAATCTACCATATGAGGACAGATTAAAAAAAACTTAATCTACATTCTCTAGAGAGGCGAAGAGTTAGGGGGGATATGATTGAAGTGTATAAATGGTTTAAAGGGATTAACAAGGGAGATATTAATAAAGTTTTAAAAATTCATGATCAAACCAGAACTCGTAATAATGGATTTAAGCTTGATAAATTTAGGTTCAGAAGGGAAATTGGTAAAAATTGGTTTGGTAATAGAGTAGCTGATGCATGGAACAAGCTTCCTAGTAGGATAGTAAATGCCAATACCTTAGACACCTTCAAATGTAGATTAGATAGACATATGACAGAGGTAGGGTGGGTATGAATAGGTTAGTGCTTATTAGAAAAATCATAAAAAGAAAAACAGAATAAATAAGTAGAGTAGAATAGAATAGGTTAGACATGCTGAAAATACAATTCAAAAATGGAGCTGCCTCGTGTGTGCCAGTAGGCATGTTGCAGTGTCCTCTATTCTTATGTTCTTATGTTCTTATGTTCTTTTACTTAGGTAGTCATTTCTTGCTCTTTTCTAGGTTTGCCAGGCATTTATGTTTTTTCTCCTCCTATACCTTTTCCAGCATTTGTCTCTCCACTCCTTAGCTCTTTTACACCCATTATCGAACCATTTCTCTCTGGCATGAATTACACCTACTTTGGTGACAGGTATGCAGCAATCTACTATCTTCCCATATTTCTCACAAAAGATGTCATACATTTCTTGTACAGATTTGTTGTAAAATAAGGTTCTCCAGTCAATAACTGCAAAAAGCTCATTCATTTTGATGTAATCTCCTTTCGGATAGTTCCTCCTCATGTCCTCAGTGCTTCTACTCTCAGGAAGAATATCTTCAATGATATACTCCATCAACAACACACAGTGGTCACTCTTTCCAGTTGGTGGTTCATACTCAATTTTTTCAATATCCATCTCATTATCTGTGAACACTAGATCAAATAGTGATGGCTCATCCCCACCCCTGGCCCTTATTGGTTCCATTACATGTTGGTGTAGGAAATTCCCTTGTACGCAATCTAGGAATCTTGCCCCGTATGAGTCCTCACCACTGTGTGGGTCAAGATTTATCCAAGCTATCTCTTTATGATTAAAGTCTCCCATAATCAAAATCCTACATTTTTTTCCCGTGCTATGTGTGTGTGTGTGTGTGTGTGTGTGTGTGTGTGTGTGTGTGTGTGTGTAAATATTTTGCTGACAAAGTACTTTTGCTATTTTTAATAGATGGTTACTATTATTTACCCATAAGTTTCTTTGTTTGGATAATTAAAAAAAAAAAGTTTTTCTAGCATTGAATGATTCGCATTGATTTGTCAAATAGCCTTATGTTTCTTATTGCTTAAAAAAATGAAAAAAAAATTTAAGCTTTAAAGCACTTTGAGGAGGTTGCTATAAAAAGCTTAAGAACCACTTCTATGGCCTTTCCCTGTGTTGAGGGAATTGGTGGCTAAGAGTATTTTGAGGGAAAGGGGAAAGAGAGAGAGAGAGAGAGAGAGAGAGAGAGAGAGAGAGAGAGAGAGAGAGAGAGAGAGAGAGAGAGAGAGAGAGAGAGAGAGAGAGAGAGAACGCTTTGTAGCTCTTATGAATATGGCTTGGCGAGGGAGAGGACTGACTGTGTATGTGCCATGGTCGAGACCATTAACTGTATTGGA
>JAXCGZ010011811.1:30000-35000 GCA_037179515.1 Halocaridina rubra
ATATATATATATATATATATATATATATATATATATATATATATATATATACACGTGTTCTTCCTTCTTTTCATTTTCCATTTTACCTAGTGACACCTTTTATTCTCTACAGTGGAGACTTCAATGTACACCACAGTGAGTGGCTTCATTCTTCTCACACTGATGTGGGAGGAAGCGAGGCCCTTGCTTTCTCTATTACTCATGATCTGGAGCAAATAATCAAACATCCTACTCGCGCTCCTGATCGTCATGAACATGCTGCAAAACTCTTGACATATTTTTTTACTTCTAACCCTTCAAACTACTCCTATTCTGTGCTTTCCCCTCTTGGTAAATCTGACAATTCTATGATCTCAGTCTCTTCCATTTTTGCTTCCACTCCACCAATCCCTCCTACTCAGCGCCGCCTTTGGCACTTTGAACGTACTCAACATGAAAATTTGCGTAACTTTCTCTTTGACTTCCTATGGGATGACTACTGCTTTCGGTCCCTAAAAGTTGCCGTGATCATGACCGCGGGAATGAAGGCATACATCCCCTTTTCTACAAAAACTTTCTCTCCCCCTAAACCTTGGCTTGACCGTGCCTGCTCCATGGCTATCCAGGCTAGGAATTGGGCACACCGATCTTACCAAGCCTCTCCTTCCGATTTGACTTGCTCTGCTTTTATTGTAGCTAGGAATCACTGTACTTCTTAGATTCGAAGGTCTAAGGCTTCCTTTATAAGAAGGAAAGTTGATGACCGTAACTCCTCTCCCTCTGATAATTGCTTCTGGTCCTTAGCCAAAAACCTCTCCAAAAACTTCTGTAACTCAAGCTTTCCCTCTCTCATTCGTTCTGATGGTTCTATAGCTTGCTCTCCCACTGACAAAGCCACTCTCTTTGGCTCTCATTTTTCTGCCAACTCTTCTATAAACGATTACAGCTCACCTGTTCTTCAATCTTTACCCCTCTCTAACCCTATGCCCTCCCTTATCCTTTCTTCATGCAAAGTTCTTAAGGTTCTTTGCTCACTAAAGACAAACAAGGCATCTGGTCCCGATGGTATTCCTGCAAGGTTCCTTAAGGAGTTTGCAGATGAACTGGCTCCCATGCTTTGCAGTCTTTTTCGCCTCATTCTGTCAACCAGTATCTATCCTTCATCTTGGAAGCATGCTCTAGTTCAACCTGTTCCTAAGAAGGGTGACCACTCTATTCCTTCAAGCTACCGACCTATTGCCCTAACCTCCACTATTGCTAAAGTTTTCGAAACTTTGCTCAATGCTACTTCTTGAAATGCCTTGAATGTAACTCACTTATCTCCGATCACCAGTACGGTTTCTGCAAGGCAAGATCCACTGGTGATCTCCTGTCCTATCTTACTCATGTATGGTCATCTTCTCTGAAGAACTATGGGGAATCCTTTGTCATCGCCCTTGATATCTCTAAGGCTTTTGACAGAGTCTGGCACAAGGCTCTGTTGGCCAAACCCCCTGGCTATGGCTTTACCCCTTCTTTCTGTTCTCTGATTTCCAGTTTTCTTAATGACCGTTTTATGTCTGTAGTTGTTGATGGCGCGACATCTAGCCCTTTCTCTGTTACCAGTGGTGTTCCACAGGGCTCTGTTCTTTAACCTACTCTCTTCCTTCTCTTCATCAATGATCTTCTGCATTCCCCATCTTCCTATCTTCTTCATGCCTTTGCTGATGATTCTACCCTTCACTTTTCCTCTGCCTTTTCTTCACAACCTTCATCTGTTACTTGTAATCAGTCTCGTATCACTATTTCTTTTAATATTAACTCTGACTTGCAGAGAGTATCTGAGTGGGGCACTCAAACTTTAGTTAAATTCAATGACTTCAAGACACAGTTTCTGGCTATCTCTTTATCTTCTTCTCCTCTTGATAACCCTATTGTCTTCGAAACTAACGAAATTTACCCTCTTAACTCTATCAACATATTAGGTTTCGATATAGCCTCTAACTTGTCTTGGAGGAATCACATAATCCAAATTTCTAAATCTTCATCCAAAATATTGGGGGTGTTGTTTCGTTTTCGTCATTACTTTTCCTCTTTGCAGTTACTTTAAATTTACAAAGGTCTTATCCGCCCCTGCTTAGAATACTGCTCACACATCTGGGGTGCTTCTTCTTATACTTATCTTCTTGATAGGGGTGAATCTAAGGTAGCCAGACTCATTAATGATCCTTCTCTTACTATTAATCTGGATTCTCTCTCTTTTCGCCGTAAAGTATCTTCCCTTTCGCTTTTCTATTGCTACTACTTCCATCACTGCTCTGATGAGTTGGCGAGTTGCGTCATTCCCCAGCTGCCAAAGCCACGTAACACTCGCCAAGTGGCCTCATCTCACAGGTACTGTGTGGAGATTTATAGCTCGTGGATTGGTCGTTGCAGCGACTGATTCTTCCCATCTACCTCCAGACTCTGGAACTCTCTTCCTCCTTCTGTCTTTCCTAATTCTTATGACTTTTCATCCTTCAAAATGCAGATCTCTCATCATCTCGGAGCCTAGTCCTCCTTATCTCTGGGTCCTCTGTACTTTGACTGTTTCTTTCTGTCTGTCTTTGTGTGACATGACCTCATCTCTGCCTTGTCCTTAACCTTTAGCTTTTCCTTCGTCTTGGTATTTTCTCGTTCCCGGGCCTTTATTGATGAGGGCAGCTTCTGCCTGTCCCGGTGTCACACTCATAAAATAAAAAATATGGCTGTTTTTTGCATCCCTGCATGTAATATTTTCCATTTGTATCCCTACAAATTACTTTCCCTTTATTTGGGGTGGACATCCCTGAAAACTGACCGCTCCTTTATGGATCACTATATGTGACTCATTTCTCTTTCACCTTTACTAATGATCCTTCCCTCTGCATTCTTGGAGTGAACTCTTCTGCATGCATTCCTACAAGTGATATATTACATTTGTGTCCTTCACCTCTACTCCTAACAACACAACAAAAATCACTAACCAGGACAACTTGATCACACCATCCAGCACAAGTAACCAGCCCAGCAATAGGTTGCAAAACAGTGAAGAAGAAATTGCGCCCTTCTCCACTACTCCTAAAAACACAACAACTATCACTAACCAAAACATCCAGATTACATCATCCAGCACAAATAACCAACCCAGCAATGTATTGCAAAACAGTAAAGAACACAAAAATAAAGATAAAATAGCAACAGTTTCTAATCTAAGCAGTCCATTGAAGTACTCTCTCCCACAGCCACAGTTATCCAACAATGCAAGTGCAAGGGTTACAGCTCAAATATATATTCACATACCTGGCAATCCCTTTGAGAGATACATAATATTTTGACAAATCAAGACATTCTCTCTGAAGAAGTCCACATAATGGAGCTTTCCCGCAACCCAAATTGGATCTCATTCGCAGTAACAATATCGAAAGGATTTGAATACGTGGCTTACAAACTGAATCAGGCACAATTGTCCAGCCATTTCACAGGGGCAAACAGCGGACACAACCTGGGTTATCTACAAAATATCCCACACTACAGCCATACTGGAATAAACAACAAAAAGCTTATGAAAAGATCCTCTATCAGCAAGACTACAGAAAGAGACACAATACAAACCTCTCTTATTGCCGTCCTTGCACGAGAGACTTCACCTGGAGTGATGGCTCTTATGATCTTAGACTTTCACCTAGTCACACAAATTTTGGGAAGGTCCGATCATACCATGGCATCATACTCAAGTCTGCATTACCAATTCAATGGTAAATACAGACACCAGGATCCTTGGACTAGCTCTAGAACATACCATGACTATGAATTCCAAGCGGTATCACACAGTCAGAAAAAAAACCGTGAATCCAACTACAACTATGACTACGGATACCTCCATGATGAAGCATGGTAAGAATGCAACATTAGTGCATGTGAACACTCAGGCCCTTCTTGCTCATTCTGAGGAAATAATAATGCTAATAAATGAATACAACATTGATATGTTCTGCGTAAGCGAAATTTGGCTTCTTCCTACAACTGAAAATAAGCATGTGAATATCCCAGAGTTTAAAATATTTCGTAATGACCATGGCCGAGGGGGTGGGGTCTATATTTATGTTAGAAATTATCTTAGTGCATCATAAATAAATACAGGTCTAGGAAAAACTGAAGAGCTCGATGATATATAGATCACTGTGCAGTATCAGAAACTTCCATCTTTCATTAAAGGGTGTGTTTACCACACCCAGAAGCACCATCGAATTCATTCAGTCATCTGCTAGAAACATTCAGATATATCTGTGTGTACCATAAACCCGTATACATACTTGGTGACTTTAATGACGACTTGATCTCTGCAGATAACAAAATTAAAAGGGTGATCAACACTGTGAAGTAAACTCAAATAGTGATAAAACTAACCCGTATAATCCCTATTTCTAGGACCCTGATAGATCTGATAATAACAAACAAAGTTATCACGTATAAAAGACAAATTTGAGGCTACCACTCGAATAAAGGTTGTCAAATCTCTAGCCCTAAGTTATATAAATTATTGCACAACTGTATGGGGAGCTACCAACAAGACTCAGATAAATAGAATACAGAAGTTGATTAATTTTGCAGCCCGAGTTGCCCTGGAAGGAATAAGAAATTATAAGCACATCACTCCAGCTCTCAAAACACTTGGGTGGCTGCTGGCAGAAAACAAGGTCGCTCATGCTATTTACTTTTTTTGTATACAACATTTTGAACCATCACTATCCTAACAGGCTATTTAATTTCAAAACAGTCAGGGATATAAGGGGAAGCAGCACAAGACAGAGTAGTGAGCTCTTTATTCAGAGAACAAACACAGATGCAGGATAAAATATGATCACTATTAAAGGGCCAACATTCTGGAACAATATTCCAAAACATCTTAAAAAATCATCCTCCTTCACAGCTTTCAAAGGCAAACTGTATAGTTTTCTTTTGGACAAATAGATACTGCTCACTCACTAATCAAACTTAATGATTTTATGCAATTTCCCTTA
>JAXCGZ010011811.1:42500-63406 GCA_037179515.1 Halocaridina rubra
CGTTGCAAATCCACTCCTATTCGCACTTTACCTCTCTCGCTATCGTCCGTTAAGGGGGACATTCCAAAAGTGGGTTGAACGATAAAGCAGTGGCCTTGATCGATATTCTTTGAGAGCGGCGGAAACATTGAAGGATTTTGTTTAGGGCTTCGCTGAGGATAGGATTGGCCAAATGGGAGACGGGTGAGGATGCCTGATCTGCAAGGCGTTTTAACATCCTTGTGAGAGGGAACACACACACACACACACACACACACACACACACACACACACACACACACAACAAATATACAAGTTAAGGGATCAGTTTCACAAATAACCTAACTTAATCAATATGCTTTCATTTTAGATTACCAAGTATCCAGGTGTGTAGCTCTTTCCATAAAGCACCTAGTTTCCACCCAGGTGGTCTCTAGGTCAACTTCCCTGCTCCCGTCTAGATGGTCCCAGTTTAACTCTTTAAGGTGACTCTTACAACTTCTTTTCACCAGAACTAACGCCGAATGTGGAAAATGGAGTTTCGTGCCTTCTGTTATGCCTGGTTATCAGCTCAACAGATGAAATAAGTAAGCTATTAGATTTATGGGGTCTGTGGTTGAAGAGTATTTTGATGTGTTAAGGCTTCGATATGGGTAATATATTGCTGGTCTCACATTATACATGTAAGAATAAATGAATATAGATAAATAAACAAACAAAGAAATAATTAATAAATAATTGGAAATATGGAGGCTGAAAGAAAGTGAGAGTTTCCCTAAGAATAGTTTCCTGGAAAGAGCTTTGAGGAATAGGGTGGGAGGGTGCTAAGAGGCCTTTTGGATGCCAAGTAGTGTTTCCCATCAGAGACCTTAATCCTTGTTATAATATTTAGTTGACAGTCACTCCAGCACCTCTCTCTCTCTCTCTCTCTCTCTCTCTCTCTCTCTCTCTCTCTCTCTCTCTCTCTCTCTCTCTCTCTTCTCTCTCTCTCTCTCTCTCTCTCTCTCTCTCTCTCTCTCTCTCTCTCTCACTCACTCTTCAGAAAGAAGCAAGTTCATCATAATGACACTGGGGGCTTGTGGAGGCACGTATCTCTTCACACCAAGGAAGAGGAACAGAGACAGAGAGAAAGAAAAAAATAGCGTTGTGGACTAAAAGTATGAACAAGGAAATAGAGAAGGAAGGATAAGAAAGTAATGAGAGAGAAGAGTAAGAGGGGGCAAAGAATAAGGGATACCGATGTCTGGAGTTGGGAAGAGGGAGGAGGAGATCATGCAAGAGAGGAGATAGATATGGTGCCAGTAAAGGAGAAAATAATGAGAAATAGGCGGTAAAGGAAGAGAGGGAGAATATGAAGAGAAAAAGAAGGAGGCAATGGGAATGATAGAAAAAAAAAAATAGAAGAAGAGTCATTTGGATGTATAGTGTGAGCTTTAGAAAATGAAGAAAAAGACAGAAATGCTTCAGGAGTAAAAGAGAAAATAAAATGAAAACAAGAAACTCAAGATGGATAATGAAGAGAGAAGAAATAAAATAAAAAAAAAACAAGAAAAGGAAAGAGAACAGGGACTAAATCTACGAGTGTGAGAAGAAAATGAATAATGAAAGAGAGAGAGAGAGAGAGAGAGAGAGAGAGAGAGAGAGAGAGAGAGAGAGAGAGAGAGAGAGAGAGAGAGAGAGAGAGAGAGAGAGAGAGAGAGAGAGAGAGAGAGAGAGAGAGAGAGACTCAGGAAGAAGTTAGGAGAAAACATTAGATGAATTTTGGAAGAAGGGGGAAAAGCAAAGTAATAAAACCGAAAGACGGACTCTTTAAAGAAGAGAAGTTAAGTAGTAGAAGAAGAGAAGAATTCTGCACCTATAAGAAAAATATAGAAAAGAAGAAAGGAATGAAGATAAAGAATAAGTGGGAATATCTAGAGATCCAATAAAGGACAGGTCATTGTAGCGTTAGGTTAAGAAGAATATAAAAAAGAAGAAAATATGAAAGAAGAAAAACTGAAAAAAAAAAGAAATGAAAAAGAACGTTCAGATAAAGGCGTGAAAACGAAATAAATTAAGTAAAATTTGATCATTAGAATAAACAAGCCAGTGATGGCTCAAAAAACGTGGAAAAATGGATTAAACGGAATGAGGAAAAACAAAGAATATTAAAATGCAAAAGAACTAAAACAGATGAAGACGTAAGAAAAAGAACACAATTGCAACAAAGCGAAAAAGGCCAAAAAAGAGAGAGAGAGAGAGAGAGAGAGAGAGAGAGAGAGAGAGAGAGAGAGAGAGAGAGAGAGAGAGAGAGAGAGAGAGGTCGATATCAGAGCTATCAAACTGTTGCTCATTGTTTTCTCAGCTTCTTCGTTCACACCGTTGTACGATCGTTAAACTTCTTCCGTCATTTCCTCGTTAAGCACGCCATTGTTTAACGAAGAATGACAAATCTCACCTCTTCATATGATTATACTCTTAAGGCTGTTTTGGATACTTACAAGTTTATCTTTTTGTAAGATGTTTAGGTACTTTCCTATTTGTAGGATGTTTAGGTTCTTTCCTATTATCGACAGCAATTTTTTTGTTTGTACTAAAGAATTAATAAAACACACACACACACACACACACACACACACACACACACACACACACACACACACACACACACACACAAACACACACACACAAACATATATATATATATATATATATATATATATATATATATATATATATATATATATATATATATATATATATATATATATATATATATATATATATATATAAATATATATATATAAAATTTTTTTCCCTGAGGGAGGGGGTAGGAATACTTCCTCCGTGTTCTTTGACTCATCCACCCCCTTTATAAGGGGAATATGGCTTTGGTGTGTGTATATATATATATATATATATATATATATATATATATATATATATATATATATATATATATATATATATATATATATATCAAGCCTAACCTAACCTAATCCTTTAGTAAAAAAAAAAATGCCAGCCCCTGATGTTTATATAATCGCTCTTACTAACTGTTGCATATAGGAAAATAAAAAAAGATTCGTACTATGATTTTTTTTCTAATGTATTTATAGTACTGATTGTCATGAATTAGAGCAAAACAGTTGTATTATCCATATGTGTTTATACGTGTTTTTAACATGACTGCCTTTCACACTGAAGAAGCAGCGTGGCCACAATCGAACAGTCAAAAAAGGTAACAAATGCCGCCTATGCTCACCCTCTCCTATTTGCTTTCTTAAAACAAGAAATTTCGTGGATGACGGGCTTGCCAGCGCTTCATTCCCTCTCCCTTCCCTATCCCTTTTATTCGGCTCCTATGAAGAAGTGGTAATACGAGGACGTTAACCTTCCCCTCTTTTACACAAGAAATATCCCATTCATTCGACCCTTATGAGGCTCGGGAATGTGAGGACGGAAATCTTCTCCATCTTATATTTTACTCTTACGATTCGCATTATATACGAACATGAAATTATTCCTTTCCCACCATGGGCAAGAGTCTATTTATTTATAATAAACTGCATATGTATTTAAGAGCATTCCATATTTTTCTATCAATTAGGCTCCAACCGAATCATTATTGAAGACTGTGTAAGAATGGTAATGTGGAATTTAGGTGCTGTTATAGTATGCGGCCTACCTTGCTACCTGTAGTCGTTTGTACCCTAACCTAACCTAACCTAACCTAGCCAAATTAATTCATCATCACCTGGTTACGTTAGATTATGTTAGGCTAGGGTAATTTAGAATACAGATAGTGAGGAAAATCACATAGTATAATAGCACCCAAATTTGTGTATATTGATCGTAAAGTTATATGCAAATAACTGTATTTGCTTATGAAATGGTATAAATAGCAAGTTTTTCACGAGTGTGTGCATACCAATCTTACTAACTTAAACTTATATCCTCCTAAGTATTTAAAAAGAAATTTAAGGTTTATATATACATTATATGATTATGAAATGCAACTCATTCAAAGCATGTTTTAAAAAGTGATTTTACGAATTTTAAAGATTGGATATATATTGTTAATTCCTTGCAATTAAAAAATTTTGTTTTTCCAGAGCCTTTATACTGATCTGTTTGAATTGGGGGATAAATACTGCATACGAAAAGAATATAAGACACTTTGTATTTATCGTATACAGAGGCTCTTGTATATCACACAAAAGTAAAGCTTCATTAACTTAATTCTGGAAGTGTTTATATACAGATCATGCTGAATTGGCTGTCAGTACTTTGCATAGCATTATGAAATGTAGCACAAACACTTTGGCCCGATTTCTTAAACAGTGTAAAGCTAGGATACCCTATTGCTAGTTAGCTAGACACACACAAATGGATTTCATAAACGCATCTGACGCGGTTCTTTGTATGGCTAGGATCCCGTACGGGATCCTAGCCATACACGTAACCGCGTCAGATGCGTTTATGAAATCCATTTGTGTGTGCCTAGCTAACTAATAATATAATATCCTAGGTTTACACTGTTCAAGAAATTGGCTCTTTATTCCAGAGCGGTTTATATGGATCACATTGAAGTAAGTGGTATTGTCGTATATTACTTAGAAATTAGTTTCAGACGCTATTTTTAAAGAGCTCTTTATATTGATCATATTGATTCAGAAATACTGTTGTATATCACAAAGTAATTGAATAGATTTCAAGCTATTAAGTGATTATATTAAATTAAGATTTTCCTGTTATATGTCATGAAAATATTAAGGGCAGAACAGAAGTGTTTTTTATATAGATCACATTGAATTAGAATGTTACAGCTGTATATCGTCAATATAATTAGGCACTTACAATTGTTACCAAATGCTCTTTATGTTGGTTATATAGAATTAGAGGCAGCAATGAGTCTAAGATTTGATAGGGATTGTTTTTACCTGGAAGGTAAATATTGTGTATAATAATGCAACGCGTTTTTTTTTAAGGTGATTGCCATAAATTTATGATAATGAATTACAGACTAATTATTAAAGTATACTTACGAAATAAAGCTCCTTTTACATACATCGCATAACTGGTAAACAACAGGTCTATAAAAAGAACATTTTTATTTTCTCTGAGAGGCGTGGGTGTGTCGTACGAAAAATGTTGTTGTGGACCCTTAATGTAGAGAGTTGAAGTTAATAGAAAAAAAATCGTTTTCGCAGGTAATTTTTGACGTCAGATCCATTTCATGTATCGTACATCTGTCGTAGGTTGAGCGTATGACAGTTGTATAGTCATTGTACGGTTGTCGTACCACACTTATGTACGAGGTGATTTAGAATGTTATATGCGGGACAACGGGGCTAAGGGAACAGGATACGAGAGACAGGAAAAAGTGGAAAAGGTTAGCAAGAAACAGTGACTCCATATAGAAATGGGTTGAAGCCGAAGACAAAGAAAAAGTAGAGACTATAGTAGGGGGTGGAGTCATATGACTGACGTAGGGATATCGTACGATACAATTTCGAATGCCTTTACATATATTCTTACGACACGCATACAACATATACTTTATACGTGAGAGATACTACGCAGCTTTTATATTATCTCCCAAACCTACGCCAGTCCCTTCAGTCGTAGCCCCGCTAAAATCGTATGGAAAAAAAAATCGTACGTTTTATGTGGAAATATCATGGATCAGTTTTATAAGTTTTTCATATTTCATATATTTAGTGCCAATCTTCTTCTTCTTCTTCTTCTTCTTCTTCTTCTTCTTCTTCTTCTTCATCATCATCATCATCATTATTTATTCGTTTGAAGTGAAATAAATAATGTAAAAACATTAAAAGCAATTAAATATTATGCTAAGTAAATCTACAAAAAAAAAAAAAATTGATGCTTTCCTTCTGATTACATTCACTAAAGAAACGTTTATCATACAGAGACATATTCCTTCCTTTTTTATTCTTTGTTTTATGTATGCAGTTCGGTTTTTTTTCTTTTTTATCTCGTTTGTTCTTATCCAGTCCAGTGCTGATAAAAACATGAAAAGCTCCATTTTCTATGTAGCTCTTCATTTTGTGTGTTTTTTTTTTCGGTCTTCTTTCCAATACAAATTGTTTTATCTCTTTTATTTTTTTTTTCTATCTAATGCTGATAAAGACATAAAAGAGCTTATCTCTTTGAATCCACTTCTTGCTCTTTTTTTTCGCTTATTGGCTAAAAGCGACCCGCCGTAAAGAATTCTTCTTCTTTACAAGGATTTCGTAGAGGAAGAACGTCAGATAAATATCCTTTTACAGAAAAATCAGAGGAGATAACAATAGATTGTCGAAGTGAGGCCTTTATCTTACTCCCTTCCTGGAAATTCCTTATCGTTTTCTCGTGCTATCTAAAGGCAATGCTTGCCCTCTTTATGCCGATGTTCATGCTCTTTGCAAAACCACATTTCTTGAGTGACTATTTTTATCTTAAATGTGACGAGAAGTATGTTGCATGCTTTCTTCTGAAGTCACATGTTGGAACAAGAGTATATTCAGTATTGGCACACTGTGACGAGAGAGTGTTGAATATTCTGTTATAGGTTTGTATACTGTAACAGATGTCTACTGATACCTTGCTGTATATTTTCATATGAGGAGAAGAGTGTTGTATGTTCAGCATGCTGTTGTTTATTTGCATATGATAAGAAGAGTATGTTATAAACAGTTATATGTCTTTATACTATCACAGAGAATTTTCACATGCTGTGACCAGTGGTTTACATTCTGTTGTACATGTAAGTTTCTTAATGCGCATTGGTTCCTGAAATTAGATATTACTTTCCAAGTATACTACTGGATATATATATATATATATATATATATATATATATATATATATATATATATATATATATATATATATATATATATACAAAAACTTTCTACTCGAAGTCTGGCCTTGTGCCAAACTCTGTTACCAGTGGTGTTCCACAGGGCTCTGTTCTTTCACCTACTCTCTTCCTTCTCTTCATCAATGATCTTCTACAATCCCCATCTTCCTCTCTTCTTCATGCCTTTGCTGATGATTCTACCCTTTACTTTTCCTCTGCCTTTTCTTCACAACCTTCATCTGTTACTCGTAATCAATCTCGTATCACTCTTTCTTCTACTCTTAACTCCGATTTGCAGAGAGTATCTGAATGGGGTACTCAAAATTTAGTTAAATTCAATGCCTCCAAGACACAGTTTCTGGCTATCTCTTTATATTCTTCTCCTCCTGATAACCCTATTGTCTTCGAAACTAATGAAATATACCCTTTTAACTCTATCAACATATTAGGAATCCATATAGCCTCTAACTTGACTTGGAAGACTCACATAATCCAATTTTCTAAATCTTCATCCAAAAACTTGGGGGTTTTGTTTCGTTTTCGTCATTACTTTTCCTCACTGTAGTTACTTAAAATTTACAAAGGTCTTATCCGCCCCTGCTTAGAATACTGCTCACACATATGGGGTGCTTCTTTCTTTACTTATCTTCTTGATAGGGTTGAATCTAAGGCAGTCAGACTCATTAATGATCCTTCTCTTACTTCTAACCTGGATTCTCTCTCTCTTCGCCGTAAGGTATCTTCCCTTTCGCTTTTCTATCGCTACTACTTCCATCGCTGCTCTGATGAGTTGGCGAGTTGCATCCCTCCTCCACTGCCGAGGCCGAGAAACACTCGCCAAGAGGCCTCATCTCACAGGTACTGTGTGGAGATTTGTAGCTCGCGGATTGGTCGGTGCAGCGACTGCTTCTTCCCATCTACCTCCAGACTCTGGAACTCTCTTATTCCTTCTGTCTTTCCTAATTCTTATGACCTTTCATCCTTCAAATAGCAGATCTATCGTCATCGCAGAGCCTAGTCCTCCATATCTCTGGGTCCTCTGTACTTTGACTGTTTTTTTCTGTCTGTCGTTTTCCTTTGTGTGACATTACCTCATCTCTGCCTTGTCCTTAACCTTTTTCTTTTCCTTCTTCTTGGTATTTCTCGTGCCCGGGCCTTTATTGATGAGGGCAGTTTCTGCCTGTCCCGGTGTCACACTCTTAAATAAAAATAATAATAATAAAATAAAATATATATATATATATATATATATATATATATATATATATATATATATATATATATATATATATATATATATATATATATATATATATATATATATATATATATATATATATATATATATATATATATATATATATATATATATATATATATATATATATATATATATATATATACATATATATATATATATATATATATATATATATATATATATATATATATATATATATATATATATATATATATATATATATATATATATATATATATATATATATATATATATATATATATATATATATATATATATATATATATATATATATATATATATATATATATATATATATATATATATATATATATATACATATATATATATATATATATATATATATATATATATATATATATATATATATATATATATATATATATATATATATATATATATATATATATATATATATATATATATATATATATATATATATATATATATATATATATATATATATATATATATATATATATATATATATATATATATATATATATATATATATATATATATGTATTATATATATATATATATATATATATATATATATATATATATATATATATATATATATATATATATATATATATATATATATATAGATAGATATATGGAAGGAAAAGCCCATTAAATATAACAACGAAAATATATATATAAAGTACTTATTAATTTCGTGACCTAAGCTGGTCTCCTTCTCAGAAGGTGACCAGCTTAGGTCACGAAATTAATAAGTACTTTATATATATATTTTCGTTGTTTTATTTAATGGGCTTTTCCTTCCATTTTAGACTGTATGTTAACAGTTCAGTGTTATTAATATAGATATATATATATTTATATATATATATATATATATATATATATATATATATATATATATATATATATATATATATATATATATATATATATATATATATATATATATATATATATATATATATATATATATATATATATATATATATATATACAAATATATATATATATATATATATATATATATATATATATATATATATATATATATATATATATATATATATATATATATATATATATATATATATATATATATATATATATATATATATATATATATATATATATCTATATATATATATATATCTATATATTTATATATATATATATATATATATATATATATATATATATATATATATATATATATATATATATATATATATATATATATATATGTCTGTGTGTATGTATGAGCGCATGTACGTGTGTCTATGTGTGCATGTGTGCAAATGGAAATTAAAGCGTAATTTGCTGTATTAAAGATATATAATACACCAAAGCATATACATATATGAGATATTTTTGTATGGAATAGAAATGAGTTCATATGAGCTACGCACAGCAGGATAGGACAGATATCACGCTTATCCAAGACGCAAATAGAAACTGTCAAAGAAGCAGCAAATATGGCGTCATCTACAAATTATACTTAGTCAGGAAGTTAGAGAATATTTTGGAACCTACTCTCCAGAAGTAAAAAGAAAACAAAATTCAATTTGAGAAGGATTCCTAAATAACAATGTATATTCGACGCCATTACGTATTGTTCATAGAGACAGATATCCCATAGCGTAAATGTCCCGGTCCCCCCCCCCCCCCCGCACACTAAATCTCGGTGTGTATATTTAGGTTTTATTCCCTTGAAAGAGGGTTGGCCTAGTCAAATCGCAACCCCGACTCTCTTATTAAAGCACAAATGAGGGTATTCCCATAGCCCTTGCTCCGTCCCATTTAATTGTCTTACAAAGAGAAGGGGAACAAGTAGGTGGTATCCATTCCGTTCGCTCTAGTTGAAAGAAAAGACAGAGCTATATAAGGTGAAGGATGCTCAAATTCCTACTTAGACAGTACCCGTAAATCGCCATGAAAAGGGAAAAAAAACGGAAATGAAGAATCCGCAAGAATGAGCTATAGGAGGCAGGGACGCACATCTCACTTGAATAGAATTTTACCATTGCCGTTTCACAAAGATTTGCAAACCAATTTTCGTAATATAAAACGAAAGAAAAAGAGACGTTACCAATAAGATTTTTTCTGTGTTCGTAGATCTTAACTCCAGTCAGTCTTGAAGAAGAAGAAGAAGAAGAAGAAGAAGAAGAAGAAGAAGAAGAAGAAGAAGAAGAAGAAGAAGAAGAAGAAGAAGAAGAAGAAGAAGAAGAAGAAGAAGAAGAAGAAGAAGAAGAAGAAGAAGAAGAAGAAGAAGAAGAAGAAGAAAAATCTCTTCCTTCAGAATACGAGAGAGTCTTAATTTAAATCTTTTTTAATCTCTTTAGCTTAAACATTCCCCACTAATGACAATTTTTTAATCCATTCCGTGAGATAAAGAAATCAAGAGCACAGCCCCCTCACACCCACCCCAACCTCCTAATGAATGAGACCCTCATCACCCCCATCCGACTACTTAGCTGATATTAAGATCCCATCTTCTCCCTCGACAGAAGTTTGCCTATTCTTATTTATTTATTTGTATATTCATATGTTTATGTTATTTATTTATCTGACAACTTATTTAATCATTATTCTTTTTATTTATTTAATTTATGCGTTAATTTTCAAGACATTTTACCTTGTCTCTTTTCATGTTCATGTAGCGTTTTTTTTACACATGAAACTTTAAATGAAGTTTTTTTTTTTTTATTGATTAGGTCATTATTCATGCTTTTCTCTAGGAATTTTCTTTCTGTTTTAATAGTTTATGTAAATCAGTGGGTTCTCTCCTGGCGAAAGAATCCCCTTCTTTCTCAAGGGGTGGAGGACAAAATTACCGCCTCCATGTTTCCCTGGGCACTACAGAAAGCCGGTTTATGAGGCAGAACGAGGTGCATGTGAGGGGTTTCGAGTAGAATAACTCCAACCAGAGCCATAGTTGGCTGGTAGAATCTTGAGAGAAGAGAGATGGATGTGCTAGCTTTCAGGGAAACAGAGGTAAATTATGAAGAAAAATGGGTCTATTAAGGGATTGGTTGTGTTGTTTGACTCGACCATCCCCTAACATGGGTTATTCCGACCTTTGAGCATGGATTAATAAACATTATAAAATAGAAAATTCATTTACTATGCATAAAGAGAGGTAGAGAGAGAGGCAGACATGTATCTCTCTCTCTCTCTCTCCTCTCTCTCTCTCTCTCTCTCTCTCTCTCTCTCTCTCTCTCTCTCTCTCTCTCTGTATATATATATATATATATATATATATATATATATATATATATATATATATATATATATATATATATATATATATATATATATATATATATATATATATTTAAGTGTGTGTGTGATTACCTAAATGAGATTACTTAATTGTGTTTACGGGAAAGAGCCCAAAGCTCGTATCTTCCCGTCTCCTCATCGGTTCCATTTTCTACTTAGTGATACTTATCATACCTGTCCTTAAAACTATGGATTGAGATATCATTAACTGCCTCCTCGCTTAGCCAATTCCAATTATCAACTACTCTTACACTGAAAAAGTATTTCCTTACATCCTGCAAAGAAGTTTTCTTACGAAGCTTCAAACTATGACCTCTAGTTCTACAGCCAGCCATATCAAATTATCGATCCCTATCCACTCTATCATAACCATGAAGGAATTTAAAGACTGTCACCATATCCCCCCTCAATCTTCTAGCTTCGAGTGTGTGTGTGTGTGATTACCTAATTGTGATTACCTAATTGTGTTTACGGGAAAGAGCCCAAAGCTCGTATCTTCCCGTCTCCTGATCGGTTCCATTTTAGACTTAGTCATACTTATCGTACCTGTCCTTAAAACTATGGATTGAGATAGCATTAACTACCTCCTCGCTTAGCCAGTTCCAATTATCAACTACTCTTACACTGAAAAAGTGTTTCCTTACATCCTGCAAAGAAGTTTTCTTACGAAGCTTCAAACTATGACCTCTAGTTCTAGAGCCAGCCATATCGAAATATCGATCCCTATCCACTCTATCATAACCATGAAGGAATTTAAAGACTGTCACCATATCCCCCCTTACTCTTCTAGCTTCGAGTGATGGCAAGTCTAATTCCCTCAGCCTCTCATCATAACCGAGATTGCGTATTTCTGGCACCAGTTTCGTGGCATGTCTTTGAACTTTTTCAAGTTTAGCTATGTGCTTTTTCAAGTGCGGATTCCAAAAGGGGGCTGCATATTCGAGTTTTGGCCTCACATAGGTTACATAAATATTTCTGAACATTTCCTTGTCCATGTGCCTGAAGGCTACCCTTACATTTGATAAGAATGCATATGCTGCCCTTACTACGCCATTTATATTTATTTCTGGAGACAAATCTGCCAGTATGTTTACTCCTAGATCTCTCTCATTTTCTGTCTCTTGAAGTTGTACTCCAGCCACCGAGTAGTCAAGCTTGGGCCTTCTTGCACTTGTACCCATTCTCATTACCTTACATTTTGAGGTATTGAATTTCATTAGCCACTTTTCTGACCACTCATGCAGATTATTTAGATCCTCCTGAAGTTCTCTACCATTGTTCTCGTTTTTTACTTTCTTCACAATCTTAGCATCATCTGCAAACATATTCATGAATGAATTTACAGACTCTGGTAGGTCATTTACATATACAAGGAACAAAAGTGGCCCTAAAACTGAACCCTGTGGAACTCCACTACTAACTCTTCTCCATTCAGACACTGAGTGTCTTACTCTAACCCTCTGTTCCCTTCCTTCTAAGTAAGTTTTTATCCATTCCAAGACATTTCCACCTATTCTAGCCATTGATTGCAGCTTCCTAATAAGTCTCCCATGTGGAACAGTGTCAATTGCTTTCTGGAAGTCTAGGAATATGCAATCTGACCAGCCCTCTCTTTCCTGTAAGATTTGGCTTACCTCATCATAAAATTCTAATAAGTTTGTTACTGTTGATCTACCTTCTCTGAAGCCATGTTGCCTCACTGACAAAAAGTTGAAGGATTCCAAGTGAAGAGAGATATGTTTCCTTAGTAGTTTCTCCATAACTTTGCAAACTATGCTGGTCAAGGAAACTGGTCTATAGTTCAGAGCCGTATCCCTCCTTCCCTTTTTGAAGATAGGTATCACATTTGCTTGTTTCCAGCATCTTGGAATCTCCCCCGACTCCTGCTGGCTAGTACAGTGGTAACGCGCTGGCTTCGCATTCACGAGGTCCAAAGATCGGTCCCCGTCCAAGACCGAGAGTTTAAG
Source organism: Halocaridina rubra (assembly GCA_037179515.1). Lineage (NCBI taxonomy): Eukaryota > Metazoa > Arthropoda > Malacostraca > Decapoda > Atyidae > Halocaridina > Halocaridina rubra. Next base: position 55,840 of record JAXCGZ010011811.1, read on the forward strand.
CTGTTTACTGGCAGGAACTGCTGTGGGTGGACATCACAGTGGGGGTTGGGGCTTGTCCTGGCTGACGAATACCCATTGTAAAATGGAAATAAAGTTTATTATTATAAATATGATACTTAGTGCCACTGATATTGTGTTTGCGCATTTTTTAAGCACATGAGGGGATATGTCATCAGGACCTGTAGCTTTATGAACATCTAAATCCATCAACGCTTTGCATACCTCTGTGGCTGTAAGGTTGATGTTCTCTAATACCGGCCCTTGAGCTTCTATCACTGCAATCTGAGGGGGTGGGGTATTTTCTACTGTAAATACTGACTGAAACTCCTTGTTCAATTCTTTGCAGATCTCTTCGTCCGTCTCAGTGATGCTTCCATCCGCTCTCTTTAGCCTTAAAACCTGTTCTTTTACCTTCAGTTTTCCTCTGATAAAGCTGTGGAAAAGCTTGGGATTTTCTTTAGCCTTCCTGGTGATGTCCCTCTCATAATCTCTCTCTGCCTCTCTCCTTTTACTTAGGTAGTCATTTCTTGCTCTTTTGTAGGTTTGCCAGGCATTTATGTTTTTTCTCCTCCTATACCTTTTCCAGCATTTGTCTCGCCACTCCTTAGCTCTTTTACACCCATTATCGAACCATTTCTCTCTGGCATGAATTACACCTACTTTGGTGACAGGTATGCAGCAATCTACTATCTTCCCATATTTCTCACAAAAGATGTCATACATTTCTTGTACAGATTTGTTGTAAAATAAGGTTCTCCAGTCAATAACTGCAAAAAGCTCATTCATTTTGGTGTAATCTCCTTTCGGATAGTTCCTCCTCATGTCCTCAGTGCCTCTACTCTCAGGAAGAATATCTTCAATGATATACTCCATCAACAACACACAGTGGTCACTCTTTCCAATTGGTGGTTCATACTCAATATTTTCAATATCCAACACATTATCTGTGAACACTAGATCAAGTAGTGATGGCTCATCCCCAGAGGTTTCTTTCATGTTTTATACCTTCTGTGATACATTTGGTAGCACCTTATGCACACCGATGGATTATCAATTGTTTTGTAAGTTCAAAACCCAGGCCAGGGACGGCAGAATTACGTTTCATGTTTTCACTGATAATACCTTTATTTGAGCATATATATATATATATATATATATATATATATATATATATATATATATATATATATATATATATATATATATATATATATATATATATATATAGAGAGAGAGAGAGAGAGAGAGAGAGAGAGAGAGAGAGAGAAAGTGTGTGTGTGTGTGTGTGTGCGTGTATGTGCATGTGTGTTTATAATAGATAGGTAGAAAGATATATAAATAGGAATATATACATATACATACATACATATATATATATATATATATATATATATATATATATATATATATATATATATATATATATACAGACATATATATATACATATATATATATATATATATATATATATATATATATATATATATATATATATATATATATATATATATATATATATATATACACACACACACACAGATAAATAGATAGAAAGAGAGAGAGACATAAGAACTGTATTTTAATAGGTAAGAGAATAAGAGGTGAGTTTAACTGCGTGTGTGTGTGTGTGTGTATGTGTGTGTGTGTGTGTTTGTGTGTGTGTGTGTGTATGTGTGTGTGTGTGTGTTTGTGTGTGTGTGTATGTGTGTGTGTGTGTGTGTGTGAGAGAGAGAGAGAGAGAGAGAGAGAGAGAGAGAGAGAGAGAGAGAGAGAGAGAGAGAGAGAGAGAGAGAGAGAGAGAGAGAGAGAGAGATCCCTGCAGGGCTGATCTCTCTGTCTCTTTTGAGTTGTCCCTCCTCCATGATAGATCGTTATAGCTGCCATAAAGACATCTTGTTTACGGTGTATTGCTTCTTCCACTGACCTGAGCTCTTCCCTACCCCCTCACAATATCCTTTTCATCTAACCCCTCTACCCCCCCCCCATATACACATGCTCCCAACAATGCCATCTTGTACCTCTATTTTTTCCCACATTTTAGATGTAAAGTAATATGCCTGGTGTAGGATACCCACAAACACACTCAGACAGATACATCACACAGGACTGCAGAGTTGAGCTAAAGCATTATCGGCTTAAGATGCTCATATATCTGTAGGAACAATACTTTAGGAATAAGCTACATGTAAGACTATAGGGGGCCGTGATAACTCAGTGGTAGTGCGTACAAGTCGTGAGGCGACAACCGTCGTTCGATTTCACAGCGGGGCTATAGGAAGGGTATCCAGACTTACTATCCTCCATTCGAATGGGGATTAATTCTAACATATTAAAATGGTTTATTATCAGTAGAACTTTGCATCATATTAGGAAAATTGCAGGAATCTGGGAAAATTCTAGGATGCTGGAAGCATATATTATAAGAAGGAGAAGACACTTGTGTCTTAACTAAAGGTTGTTTTCATCTACTTGTATATTTTCCAGAGTTCAGAGGGAATTACTTAGAAGGCACATGTCTGTTCACTGGGAGTATTTTAGCTATTTGTTAGTGAGACAGCATGTCAAAAGTTTTATGCTGGGTTCAGTTCTCATCATGTCAGGAGAAGAGCGATGGGCAGATTGCATATTTTCAGATTCTCAGAAGGCGATTAATAAACTTCTACATTAAGAACTCATTAGATGTATGCAAATAATACCAAAAAGAAGTGAAATTTTTGTATTGGATGAAAACTTATTTAAAAGGTATAGAGCAGGAGATCAGCGTAAGACATACGGTGACTTGTAAAATCCACCCCCGTAAAATCCTTCCAGAAAATTCCACCCTGAAAATTCCTCTCACGAAAATTCCACCCCATGAAATTTTCTCCCCATACATTTCCACCACACGAAAATTCCACCAATTGACCAATACATTTCAATTTTATGATTGTTTGCCTTAAGTTTATTTCATTGTTAGCTAAGGTTTGATTAAATTAGGTTAGGTTAGGTTAGGTTGAATAAGTTAGGCTAGGTTAGGTTAGGTTTCGTGGGGTTTAAAACTGGTGGGGAGAAAATTTCGTGGATTGGTAATTTCGTGGGGAGGAAGTTTCATGGGAGGAATTTTCGGGGTGGACTTTACAGGGGTGAAATTTACATGGAACCAAGACAGACAGTGTTAGGCTTTTTTTTTTTCATGAGTGTGGCACCGAAACAGGCAAGAAAATTGCCCTCATTAATAAAGGCTCGGGAACGAAGAAAACATTAAGACGAAGAAAGAGTAAAAAGTTAAGGACAAGACAGAGATGTGGTAATGATAAACAATAGGGAAAGGACAGGCTGAAAGAATAGTCGAAGTACTGAGGACCTAGAAATATGGCAGGATTAAGCCCTGAGATGACGATAGATCCGTTTTTTCGAGGAAGATAGGTTATGAGAATCAGGAGAGACAAAAAGGGGATTAAAGTTCCAGAATCTGGAGGTAGATGGGAAGAAGCAGGTGCTGCATCGACCAATCCACGAGCTACAAATCTCCACACAGGACCTATGAGACTAGGCCGCTTGGCAAGTGTTGCGTAGCCTCGGCAGCGGGGGAAAGATGCAACTCGCCAACTCATCTGAGCAGCACTGGAAGAAGTAGCGAAGAAAAGAGATAAGGATGATACCTCAAGGTGAAGAGAGAGAGAATCCATATTAAAAGTAAGAGAAGGGTCATTAATGAGTCTGACTGCTTTATATTCAACCCTATCAAGGAGATAAGTAAATGAAGAAGCACTCCAGATGAGCAAGAAATATTCTAAGCAGGGACAGATAACACCTTTATAGATTTTAAGTAACTGTAAAGAGGAAAAGTAATGATGAAAACGAAATAGAACTCCCAATTTTTTCTATGGAGATTTAGAAATTTGGATTATGTAATTCCTCCAAGACAAGTTAGAGGCTATCTGGATTGCTAATATGTTAATAGAATTAAGAGGATAAATTTCGTTAGTTTCGAAAACAATAGGGCTATCAGGAGGAGAAGATAAAGAGATAGACAGACACTGTGTCTTGGAGACATTAAATTTAACTAAATTTTTAGTGCCCCACTCAGATATCCTCGGCAAATCGGAGTTTAAAGTAGAATAAAGAGTGATATGAGACTGATTACGAGTATTAGATTAAGGTTGTGATGAAAAGCAGAGGAAAAATGAAGGGTAGAGTCATCGGCAAAGGTGTGAAGAAGAGAGGAGGATGGGGACTGAAGAAGATTGTTGGTGAAGAGAAGGAAAAGAGTAGGTAAAATAACAGAGCCATGTGGAATACCACTGGTAACAGGGAAAGGCCAAATGTTGCACCATCAATAACCACAGATATAAAACGGTCAGAAAGAAAACTGGAAATCAGAGAACAGAGAGAAGGGGTAAAGCCATTGGATGGGAGTTTGGTCAACAAAACCTTGTGCCAGAATCTGTTAAAAGCCTTAAGAGATATCATAGGCAATGAAGAAGGATTCCCCCGTAGTTCCTTAAAGAAGATGAGCATACATGAGTAAGATAGGAGCCATACTGGTGATCTGAAATAAGCAAGTTAGATTCAAGACGTTTCAAAAATTGAGAATTGTGCAAAGTTTCGAAAACTTTAGTGATAGATGATGTTAGGGCAATAGGTCGGTAGTTTGAAGGAATAGAGCAATCACCCTTCTTATGAGTAGGTTGCATTAGAGCATGTTTCCAAGATGAAGGATAGATACTGGTTGACAGTGTGAGGAGAAAAATACTGCAAAGCACGGGAGCCAGTTTATCTGCAAACTCCTTAAGGAGCCTTGCGAGGATACCATTGGGGCCATATGCTTTGTTCGTCTTTAGTGAGCAAAAAACCTTATGAACTTTGCGTGAAGAAAAGATAAGGGAGGGCATAGGGTTAGAGAGGGGTAAAGAATGAGGGACAGGTGCACTAGAATCGTTACAGAAGAGGTGGCAGAAAATTGAGAGCCTAAGAGAGTGGTTTTGTCAGTGGGAGAGCAAGCTATAGAATTTTCGGAACAAATGAAAGGGGGAAAGCTTGAGTTACAGAAGTTTTTGTAGAGGTTTTTGGCTAAGGACCAGAGACATTTATCAGTGGAAGAGGATTTAAAGTCATCAACTTTCCCTCTTATAAAGGAAGCTTTAGACCTTCGAATCTGAGCAGTACAGCAATTCCTAGCTGAAATAAAAGCGGTGTGAGTTGAATCAGAAGGAGAGGCTTGGTATGACCAGTGTCCCCGATTCTTGCCCTGAATAGTCATGGAGCAGGCACGGTCTAACCAAGGATTAGAGGGAGAAAAAGTTTTATAGAGGAGGTGATGAATGCCTTCATTCCCAAGGTTATGATCTCGGCAACTTTTTGGGCTACCTAATCAGGGTTGCGGGACCCATAGCGTTAGTCATCCCACAGAAAGTCAAAGACGAAATTACACAAATCTTTATGTTGGGTATGCTCAAAGTGCCAATGGTAGTGCTGAGTAGGAGGAATTGATGGAGGGGGAATAAAAATGGAAGAGATTGAGATCACAGGGAGGTCAGATTCACCAAGAGGGGAAAGCAGAGACTATGAGTAGTTTGAAGGATTAGAAGTAAGAAATAGGTCTAGAGTGTTGACTGTATACAAGATCCCCAGAGATTCTTAGCATCTTCCATAAATATAGCAAATATGAGGAAAAAGAGAACACAAACAAACAGATATGGGGAGTGTTGTGACTGCAAAATGTCATGGGATAGTAAGAGATGTGTAACGAATTCGCCAGAATAATCGGTGTAGATGTTGGCATAAGGAAATAACCGTGCCCAAAGAAAGACTTAATCTAGGGCTGTCTGAACCAGTCCTTTATTGAATCTGTAGTACCTTCAGTTATCGTATTTCAATGGGCAGCTGTTGCCATGGCCAGCCTACTACAAGAATGAAGGTTAGCATTCAGGTTCCACAGAAATCAAATTTAGAACTACTTCTTTTTTTTATATATGTAAATGATCTGCCAGACACTCTCAGTGCAATTTTAAATCCTGCAGGAGATGCATACATCGTGAAGAGAGTAAATGGCGAAAATACTTATTAAGAGCTTCGGGGAGATGTTTATCGTCCTCTGACAGTATTTCAAAATGTTAGATTAAAATGAGCATGGCATATAGTGCTAGAAAAAAGTTTAGATATGCAATAGCAGATATAAACTGTAAGGTCTGTTTCCCTTTTAAGACCTTCTGTGGTGTAGTTGGTAGTGCCTTGCCATAGTAATTATAAGTCCCAGGTTCAAGTCCCGGTCAGGGTAAAAATGATTTATGTTTTCACATATGGTAATGTGCTTATTTGGTAATTGTTGGTCTCGAATGAGATTGGGAGTTGAATTAAATGTGAAAACGAAACCACGAGTGAGGCTGGGGGAAGCTGTAATATGAACAGAGTGGCATTCAGATAGAATGTGTTCATTCCTAGTGTAGCAGATATAAGCTGTAAGGTCTGTTTCCCTTTTAAGACCTTCTGTGGTGTAGTTGGTAGTGCCTTGGCTTAGTAATTATAAGCCCCAGGTTCAAGTCCCGGTCGGGGTAAAAGTGATTCACGTTTTCACATATGGTAATGTTCTTTTTTAATTATTGTTGATCCTGAATGATATTGGAAGTTGAATTAAATGCGAAAGCAAAACCACCGGTGAGGTTGGAGAAAACTGTAATTTGAATATAGTGCATTCAGAAAGAATGCGCTCATTCCTAGTATAGCAGATATAAGCTGTAAGGTCTGTTTCCCTTTTAAGACCTTCTGTGGTGTAGTTAGTAGCAACTTGGTTTAGTAATTATAAGTCTCAAGCTCAAATCCCAGTCGGGATAAAAATGATTCATGTTTTCACATATGGTAATGTGCTTATTTGGTTATTGCTGGGCCCGAATGAGATTGGGAGTTGAATTAAATGCGAAAGTGAAACCACGAGTGAGGTTTGGGGAGACTGTAATATAAACACAGAGGCATTCAAAGAGAATGAGTTCATTCCTAGTGTAGCAGATATAAGCTGTACGGTCTGTTTCCCTTTTAAGACCTTCTGTGGTGTAGTCGGTACAGCCTTGGCTTAGTAATTATAAGTCCCAGGTTCAAGACCCCGGGGGGGTAAAAGTGATTCACACACACACACACACACACACATACTGGCAGATTTGTCTCCAGAAATACATATAAATGGCATAGTAAGGGCAGTATATGCATTCTTATCAAATGTAAGGGTAGCCTTCAGGCACATGGACAAGGAAATGTTCAGAAATATTTATGTAACCTATGTGAGGCCAAAACTCGAATATGCAGCCCCTTTTTGGAATCCGCACTTGAAAAAGCACATAGCTAAGCTTGAAAAAGTTCAAAGACATGCCACGAAACTGGTGCCAGAAATACGCAATCTCAGTTATGATGAGAGGCTGAGGGAATTAGACTTACCATCACTCGAAGCTAGAAGAGTGAGGGGGGATATGGTGACAGTCTTTAAATTCCTTCATGATTATGATAGAGTGGATAGGGATCGATATTTTGATCTGGCTGGCTCTAGAACTAGAGGTCATAGTTTGAAGCTTCGTAAGAAAACTTCTTTGCAGGATT
>JAXCGZ010011812.1:0-20000 GCA_037179515.1 Halocaridina rubra
ATGTAGATTAGATAGACATATGACAGAGGTAGGGTGGGTATGAATAGGTTAGTGCTTATTAGAAAAATCATAAAAAGAAAAATAGAATAAATAAGTAGAGTAGAATAGAATAGGTTAGACATGCTGAAAATACAATTCAAAAATGGAGCTGCCTCGTGTGTGCCAGTAGGCATGTTGCAGTGTCCTCTATTCTTATGTTCTTATGTTCTTATGTTCAGTGTGAAAGGGATTTGGGAGTTCTTGTGAGTAGTAGTCTTAAGCCAAGAGAGCAATGCACAGCAGTCAGAAATAAAGCAAACAGAATTTTAGGATTTATCTCAAGAAGCGTTAGCAATAGGACGGAAAAAGTTATTTTGCAGCTCTATCTTGCATTAGTTAGGCCCCATTTATATTATGCTGTGCAATTCTGGTCACCCTATTATAGAATGGAAATTGAATCCTTGGAGAGAGCGCAGCGAAGAACGACCAAGATGATACACAATATCAGAAATCTACCATATGAGGACAGATTAAAAAAAACTTAATCTACATTCTCTAGAGAGGCGAAGAGTTAGGGGGGATATGATTGAAGTGTATAAATGGTTTAAAGGGATTAACAAGGGAGATATTAATAAAGCTTTAAAAATTCATGATCAAACCAGAACTCGTAATAATGGATTTAAGCTTGATAAATTTAGGTTCAGAAGGGAAATTGGTAAAAATTGGTTTGGTAATAGAGTAGCTGATGCATGGAACAAGCTTCCTAGTAGGATAGTAAATGTCAATACCTTAGACACCTTCAAATGTAGATTAGATAGACATATGACAGAGGTAGGGTGGGTATGAATAGGTTAGTGCTTATTAGAAAAATCATAAACAGAAAAATAGAATAAATAAGTAGAGTAGAATAGAATAGGTTAGACATGCTGAAAATACAATTCAAAAATGGAGCTGCCTCGTGTGTGCCAGTAGGCATGTTGCAGTGTCCTCTATTCGTATGTTCTTATGTTCTTATGTTCTTATATATATATAAATATATATATATATATATATATATATATATATATATATATATATATATATATATATATATATATATATATATATATATATATATATATATATATATATATATATATATATATATATATACATATAGTAAGGAAGCCCATCAGTGAAACAAAACTTATAAAACAATGCTATTTTTCGGATCCTAACTGGATCCCATCTCAAGCACAATGAGAAAAAATAACAAAGGTGGAGGAAACGTACACGTTTACGTTTCTTCCACCTTTGTTATTTTTTCTCAGTTGTGCTTGAGAAGGGATCCAGTTAGGATCCGAAATATAGCATTGTTTTATAAGTTTTGCTTCACTGATGGGCTTCATTACTATTTAGTGTTGTATGCTAACAATTTGTACTTATATATATATATATATATATATATATATATATATATATATATATATATATATATATATATATATATATATATATATATATATATATATATATATATATATATATATATATATATATATATATATATATATATATATATATATATATATAGATATATAGATATATATATATATATATATATATATATATATATATATATATATATATATATATATATATATATATATATATATATATATATATATATATATATATATATATATATATATATATATATATATATATATATATATATATATATATATATATATATATATATATATATATATATTTATATATATATGAATGTATATATGTATATATATATATACATAAATGCATACACATATGTATGTGTGTGTGCGCTTGTGTGTTCTTGTATGTGTGTGCTCTCAGTTAGTAGCATTTCATAATAAAAACTTATCTCTGAGAAATCAAACGGCATTCTTTACCTAACGATAAAATATGGTACAAAATGTCATGATTAATTGATATTCGCTTGAGTACTTTGCAGGTGCGGCTCCCTTCTCATTAAATCCCCCAATTAAGCATGAAATGGCTTTGGGTCTAATTTTTATGGATGAAAAATATTTGTGAATAACTGTTCACACAGGAGTGAATTAATTAATTAATTAATTACTAATCGGTGAAGTGAAAAAGCAAATATGCTTTAATTACCATTTCGCGTTATTATTATTATCCTTCTGAAGTTTCAGCCGCCAATTTGTCTGTGCTGCCAGGACCTCATCATCAATGAGTCTCTCTCAACGGCGGTTCATATTGACCAATTATTATAAAGTTGTTTCTAATGGTATTTTTTTTCACTCTGATCGCATATTAATGCTGAATCATGGCATTTTATATAATTTTATAGAAATTTCAAAATATTTAAAAGCTTGACGTTGTGTTATTTCTCTGCAATCTGCAGGAATGAGAATCGGAATGGGTTATGCGAAAATATATTCTTCGTCTTCAAAGATGGCAGCGTTCTTTGCTTAATCCAGCAAGGTGCCCATAACTATACCAAAAGAACCTCTCTACCAATCATCGTCTTACCTTGTCCTCTTCTTATCACTATCATCGGCTGTTGCGGTATGATCTAGATAATATAGAGTCGCAAGTTATATACGATGAAATTTCTAAAGTGAGCAGGTCAAATAAAGTTTGCATTGTAGGCGATTTTAATTTTAGACATATTAACTGGGAAACCATAACAGGTGATAGTAGCTCTAAGGAGTTTTTGGAAGTAGTAGAAGACAATTTCCTTTCTCAGCATGTACATGAAGCAACACGGGGGGTGAATACACTAGATTTAGTTCTTAGTAATAGAGAGAATATGGTTACAAATTTAGAAGTTGGTGAAAAATTGGGCAACAGTGACCATGATTCCATTAGATTTAACATAATTTTCAAGGAAACTATAAAGGAAAATAAGAATATTGTTCCAAACTTTAGAGCAGGAGATTTTGAGGGCTTAAAAACTAAATTATCTAATGAGGTATGGGAAGGGATTTCTGGGGTACAGATGTGGGTAGTTAATCCAGCAGGTCAGGTCGCAGGTAGCGGATTACCCCGAAATTTGGGTACCACATGCCAAGGATTATCACAAGATAAGATCAATACATTAAATTCTCTCACAGGAAAGAACAGCAGCCCGTCAGTTAATATAAATTTGGATGAGGAATATAACAATTTTGTCATGACTCTTAAGAATAGTCAGAGAGACTATATTCCCATGAAACATTGCAGATCAAGAAAAAATGACCCTAAATGGATGAACAATAGAATAAAGAATCTTATAGGTATTAAAAGAGGAATATACAGGAAACTAAAAAGAGGTGAAGAGCAGGTGAGGCAGCAATATATACAGTTAAACAGGGAAGTTAAAAAGATAGTTAGAGAGTCGAAAAGAAAATACGAAGTTCGAATAGCAGGAGAAGCTAAAGAAAATCCTAAAGGGTTTTATCAACATTATCAAACAAAATTTAAGGAAAAAGTCGGACCAATTGAAGTAGCCAATGGCCATATCACAGATGACGATAAAGTGATGTGTACATGTTTAAATGATTATTTCTTATCTGTATTTACAAATGAAAACTTGGAAAATATTCCGGAAGTAGAATCCATTTACAGAGACAGTCCCGATAATATACTTAGTTCAATAAATATTACGAGAGAGGAGGTAATAAAAGAAATAGATAAATTAAAGGCTCATAAATCTCCGGGACCTGATGGAATATATGCTAGAATATTAAAGGAATGCAAGGAAGAGCTTAGTTGTCCTCTAACTGCATTATTTAATAATTCAATAAAATTAGGATCGGTACCCATGGAGTGGAAATTGGCAGATGTGGTACCAATATTTAAAAAAGGAGAACGTGTTAAAAAGAATAATTATAGGCCGGTAAGTTTAACGTCAACAGTGGGTAAGATTCTAGAGTCCATAATTGCAAATAAAATAAGGGCACATCTAGAATTACACAGACTGATAAAACTTTCACAACACGGGTTTCTTAAGGGTTTTTCGTGCCTTACAAACTTACTGTCTTTTTATTCAGAAGTTTACGAGGCAGTAGATTGTGGCAAAGAATATGATACAATATATCTAGATTTTAGCAAAGCTTTGATAGAGTTCCTCAAAAAAGATTAGTTAAAAAGCTGGAAGCTCATGGTATAGGAGGAGCTGTGCTCAGATGGATCAAACAATGGTTAAAAGACAGAAAACAGAGGGTTTGCATAAATGGAGAGAAATCAGAGTGGGGCTCGGTTACAAGCGGGGTACCACAAGGCTCGGTACTGGGTCCTCTATTATTCATCATATATCTAAATGATCTGGATTCGGATATCAGTAGTAACCTAAGTAAATTCGCAGATGACACTAAAATAGGTAGAACTATAAATGGAAAAGAAAACATTCATGCTTTACAAGAAGATCTAAATAGATTATCTGAATGGTCGGACAAATGGCAAATGGAATTTAATGTTGAAAAATGTAAAGTAGTTAAAATGGGTACTATAAAAGACAATACTAGTTATAAGCTAAATAACCATGAAATCATGAGTTCTCAGTGTGAAAGGGATTTGGGAGTTCTTGTGAGTAGTAGTCTTAAGCCAAGAGAGCAATGCACAGCAGTCAGAAATAAAGCAAACAGAATTTTAGGATTTATCTCAAGAAGCGTCAGCAATAGGACGGAAAAAGTTATTTTGCAGCTCTATCTTGCATTAGTTAGTCCCCATTTAGATTATGCTGTGCAATTCTGGTCACCCTATTATAGAATGGAAATTGAATCCTTGGAGAGAGTGCAACGAAGAATGACCAAGATGATACACAATATCAGAAATCTACCATATGAGGACAGATTAAAAAAACTTAATCTACATTCTCTAGAGAGGCGAAGAGTTAGGGGGGATATGATTGAAGTGTATAAATGGTTTAAAGGGATTAACAAGGGAGATATTAATAAAGTTTTAAAAATTCATGATCAAACCAGAACTCGTAATAATGGATTTAAGCTTGATAAATTTAGGTTCAGAAGGGAAATTGGTAAAAATTGGTTTGGTAATAGAGTAGCTGATGCATGGAACAAGCTTCCTAGTATGATAGTAAATGCCAATACCTTAGACACCTTCAAATGTAGATTAGATAGACATATGACAGAGGTAGGGTGGGTATGAATAGGTTAGTGCTTATTAGAAAAATCATAAAAAGAAAAACAGAATAAATAAGTAGAGTAGAATAGAATAGGTTAGACATGCTAAAAATACAATTCAAAAATGGAGCTGCCTCGTGTGTGCCAGTAGGCATGTTGCAGTGTCCTCTATTCTTATGTTCTTATGTTCTTATGAAAGGAAGCTCATGCATAGAAAGTTCTTATCTCTACGAAATGCAGGGAAGACGAATGAGATTTTCATTCTCCACATCCCCCCAAAAACAAAAATCATGTCAGGCGTCATGGGTAAACAGGAGAAGAAATCTTATTCCCATACCGCTTTTATTATTATTATTATTATTATTATTATTATTATTATTATTATTATTATTATTATTATTATTATTATTATTATTATTATTATTATTATTATTATTATTATTATTATTGTTATTATCATTATTATTATTATTATTATTATTATTATTATTATTATCATTATTATTATTATTATTATTACTATTATTAGTAGTAGTAGTAATAGTAGTAGTAGTAGTAGTAGTAGTAGTAGTAGTAGTAGTAGTAGTAGTAGTAGTAGTAGTGGTCGAAATTCATGCGTAATAGAAAATAGTTAAGAAATGGCAACATGACCTTCCATGCGTATATTTAGCCGCAAACCAACGAAGATAACAGGTGAGAATAGATTGAGGCATGATGAAATGCAAAACCTTCCTCTTTTGCTATTGAAGAGAAAATGGGCCAAAATTAATACACTTTATCACCATGAAATGATTTTATTTCTTTTCACTCAAAATCTATTTTTATTCTAACTTTTGAATACAGAAAATTGAGGTGATAGAAATAACTCTCGTTCACTTTTCAATAAATGGAATAACAAAGCGAAAAAATGATAAAAAGAAAGGAAAAGGGAAATTGGAAGGATATAAATTAAGTCATAATGAATGGAACACTATATTAAATAATGAGGATTTTGAGTTCACTTCAGTGCAAGCAATCTGGCAGGATTCATTAGGACATTTTATAAAAATAAGTATAAATTTCATTAGAGAAAATCTGAATCCAAACATAATACCCAAATTATTTCACGAGCTCAGGCTTCATTCCATGAACATCTCTCCATAATTATTATAAAGATAGATATACTGAGTAATTAAATCGTACATTCATTCAATAACTGATGAATTAATATTGTTCAACGCATCGCATTATATTTTATGAAGATAAAATATAAGTGAGCATTTGATCATATAAATAGCAAGGATAACAAGGACCAAGATAATGTAACAAACTTAGAATTTCTCTGCTGCACTCTCTTTGCAATAATAAAAAACTATGTAGGAAAGTCTTCTCCTTTATGCAATAGAAATAAAAGAAATATATAGTATTTATAACGCTTAATATTTTTTTCTGTGAGTCTGACATTCACGAAGAAGAGATTGAGACAGAGAAAAAATAGCAGATTAAGGACAAGGCAGAAATAAGAAAATTATACACATGGGAAAAGAATAGGCTGAAAGAACAGTAGAAGAAATGAGGACCTAGAGATAAGGCAATATTACGCCCTGACATGATGATAGATCCTCTTTTTGAAGGAAGATAGTTCATAAGAATTAGAAATAACAGAAATAGGACTAGTGTTCCAGAGTCTGGAGGTTGCCTCACTGACCAATCCACGAGCTACAAATCTCCACACAGAACCTCAGAGACGAGGCCGCTTGGTGAGTGTTACGGGTCCTCGGCAGCGAAGGACTAATGCAACTTGCCAACTCATCAGAGCAGCGATGGCAATAGTATCGATAGAAAAGAGAAAAGGGTGATATCTTATGGCGGAGAGAGAGAGAATCAAGATTAGAAGCAAGAAAATGGTCTTTGATGAGTCTGATTGACTTACATTTAACCTTATCAAGGAGATAAGTATTAGAAGAAGTACTCCATATGGACGGATAAGAACTTTATAGATTTTAAGCAACTGAAAAGAGGAAAAGTAATGGCGACAGTGAAACAAAACCCCTATTTTTTTTTCTGGAGATATAGAAATTGAAATATATGTGAGTCCCCCAAGGCGAGTTATAGGCTATTTTGATTCTCATTAAATTTTAAGACAATAGGGTTATCAGGAGGAAAAGATGATAAGGAAATAGCCAGAAACTATGTCTTGGACACAGTACATTTAACTAAATTTAGAGTGGCCTACTCAGATACTCTCTGCAAATCGGAGTTGAGAGTTGAAGAAAGAGTAATGTTAGACTGATTAGGAGTAGCAGGTAAAATTTTGAAGAAAAGGCAGAGGAAATGAGAGAACAGAGAGATGGGGTAAAGCCAAAAAAAAAGGAAGCTTGGCCAACAGAGCCTTGTGCCACATTCTGTCAAAAGCCTTGGAGATGTCAAGGGCGACGACAAAGTATGCCTCATAATTCTTCGGAGAATATGACCATACATGAGTGGATCTTAACTTGTGGAATCCATACTGGTGATTGGAAATAAGCGAGTTATAAGTAAGTTTCGAATACCTTAGGGATAGCAGAGATTAGGGCAAAAGGTCGGTACGTGGAAGGGATGGAGTGGTCACCCTTCTAATGAGCAGGTTGAACTAGGAGGATATAGATACTAGTTGAGAAAATGAGGCGAAAAAGACAGCAAAGCACTGAAGCTATTTCATCTGCAAACTCCTTAAGGTATCTTGCAGGGGTACCTTTGAGTCCGGATGCTTTGTTCACCTATAGAGAGCGAAGAACCTTATGGACAACGTGAAGAAATAGTAGGGGAGGGCATATTGTTAGAGAAGGAGTGAAGTACGAGGAACAGGTGAGCTGGAAACACTTACGGAAGAGTTAGCAATAAAATTAAAGCAAAAAGGAGGGGTTTGTCAGTGGGAGAGCAATCTATAGAACCGTCAGGACGAATGAGCGGGGAAAAGCTTGAGTAACTGACGTTTTTGCGGGGCTTTTTGGCTAAGGGCCAGAAAAAATTTTCAATAGAAGAAGAGCTCAGGCCATTAATTTTCCTTTTAAGAAAGGAAGCTTTAGACATATGAATCTGAGCAGTGTTGCTATTCCTAGTTGTAATAATATTAAAGCACGTTAAATCAGAAGAAAGAGCATGGTTTTGACAGGTAAGCCTGTTCCCTAATCTGAACAGCCATGAAGCAGGCACTGTCAAGCTAATGATAAGTGGGAGAAAGCTTTGATAGAGGAGAGGATGAACGCCTCCATTCCCGAGGTTATGATCTCAACAAGTTTACGGGTTACGTGATTGGTGTCATGAGTTCAAAAGCAGGTGCCATCCCTTTGAAAATCAATGAGAAAGTTACACTAGGTAAGAGATAAAATTGATTTGGGAGCGATAATGGAAGAAATTGAGATCAAAGAGTGGTCAAAGTTACCAAAGGGGGAAAGTAAAGAATATGAATAATCTGTAGGATTAGAAGTAAAGAGTATGTCAAGAGTCTTATGATAATCAGCTCCAGATCGTGAGTGACAAAAAGAAAGGGCCTCGCTTCCTCCGCCATCAATGTGAGAAGAATGAAGCCACTCACTGTGATATACTTTGAAGACTCTAATGTAGAGAACTTCATCATTTGGGTGAGAAGATGGAAAGGAATATTGGCAAGAGGATAAATATTCAAAGAAAGAAACAAAGTCAATAGAGTATGGAGACCAATAGCAGAAGCAAAGAAATATAGTAGTAGTGGGGAGATAGATCTTCAGCCAGAGAATATTGAAGTCAGGAGATTCAAGCTCCATGAGCCTTTCAGTAGGTGTATTAGTGTTACAGTAAGTACACACCCCAACTTTGGAATGGACACGAGAATATGTTATAATGAGAGATTTGAATGGGGTCACAGAGCAGGTCTAAACAACTGGACTTCAAAGAGAACGAGAGGATTAGGGAGGGATGTACCAAGCACTGTTCCACAGGTGAAAGATTAGACTTCAGACCCTGGATGTTAAAAAAGTGTATAGTGAAAGAATCATCTTTATTGGAAGGTGTTAAGTTAAGGACAGAACCAGTACTACCACCAGGCGTGTCCACCCTCATGCCAATAGTGGAGTCAACAAACTCCCCTGAGATTCTTAGCATCCTCATAATGCTGGGTACTTGAGTTGTGATCCTTTCATAATTATAACAAAGATGAGAAAAAAGAAAGAAAGCAAAGCAGAGATGGGGAGTCTTGTGACTTGTCTAATGCAAAGGGATAGTAAGCGATATGTAATGAATACACCAGAATATTCGGTTTAGATGTAAGTATAGGAAAATATCCATTACGGAAGGGTGACTTGAAACAATGATTTTTGGTAAGTTCCAATTAAGTCCAAAATACATTAAACAGCAGAAATGCAGTGGGTGACTGATGCCATATACCAACCAACTACTTCAAGTATATAGCAATGACAATGGTCTCTTGGGTAGGATATGGATGAGTGCATGAAACGCATCTCAACACTATTTTCTTGCTTACAACTTTTGCAAATTAGCACCTCACTAAAAGAGCTTTATTGCTGTCGTTTTCTATATATATATATATATATATATATATATATATATATATATATATATATATATATATATATATATATATATATATATATATATATATATATATATATATATATATATATATATATATATATATATATATATATATATATATATATATATATATATATATATTATATATGTATATATGTATATATATATATATATATATATATATATATATATATATATATATATATATATATATATATATATATATATATATATATATATATATATATATATATATATATATATATATATATATATATATATATATATATATATATATATGTATATATATATATATATATGTATATATATATATATATATATATATATATATATATATATATATATATATATATATATATATATATATATATATATATATATATATATATATATATATATATGTATATATATATATATATATATATATATATATATATATATATATATATATATATATATATATATATATATATATATATATATATATATATATATATATATATATATATATATATATATATATATATATATATATATATATATATATATATATATATATATATATATATATATATATATATATATATATATATATATATATATATATATATATATATATATATATATATATATATATATATATATATATATATATATATATATATATATATATATATATATATATATATATATATATATATATATATATATATATATATATATATATATATATATATATATATATATATATATATATATATATATATATATATATATATATATATATATATATATATATATATATATATATATATATATATATATATATATATATATATATATATATATATATATATATATATATATATATATATATATATATATATATATATATATATATATATATATATATATATATATATATATAAAATAGCAACAACAAGGTGATCAAGTAAGATTTTGGCTGAGCTTGGCTTCCCATTGATGTATAAGAAACAGGCGATTGTATTTTAGAAAAGCTTGTTAACAGTTTATTGTAGGAATACTGTGGTGAGAATGGACAGCTAGTCAACCTACAGCAGATATTAGCAGTGAGTGTACCATGGGGTGTAATCATCCACTGGTAAGAGCCAATACAAATTTCACACATTATCGCTCACATACCTTACAACTAGCTCTTACTTTCTCCCAGAAATCTTCCCAGTGCAGTGGCAACTTTGCTCTTCAATTCCTCCAAACTCATATTATCATAGTTCTTCAGTGACATGATTTAAAATGTGTTGAAAAGTTAAAGAGAGTGTTCATATTCAATGTTAACAGTTATTAACAAGATCATGGTTTTGCATAAGAAGACTGAGTTGTAGAAAAGAGCCATCTGGTGTTTAATTCCTTTGAGACCCTATTGGAAAAAGTATATCACAAAACTACCAAGAGAAGCAGTATTGTATAATAGTAATTAGTTTATGGAGATTTGGGGGTGGACCCCAAAAGCAGGAAATGTGGTGTGAAATTGTTACTATAATACTGAATTAGAATAGGCCAGGATTGGTTTGTTGGGGTACTAATACTGCAGAAAGCACAGTCATAATCAGCCTAAGGTACGATTTCTCCTATTGATGCGATATTCTTTGTGCGAGTCTGTAAAGCAAGCTAAGGAAACATAGATGGTCACATTGTGAAGACTGCTGGCTAGTGCAGTGGTAACGCGCTGGCTTCGCATTCACGAGGTCGAAAGATCGGTTCCCGTCCAAGACCGAGAGTTTAAGCTGTTTACTGGCAGGAACTGCTGTGGTTGGACACCACAGTGGGGGGTTGGGGCTTGCCCTGGCTGACGAATACCCATTGTATTGAAATGGAAATAAAGTTTGTTTGTTTTGTTTTGCTTTATTGGTCAAGTACGATCAAGAATGGAGCTCAGGTCCGGAACATTCAGAGAATAGCTTGAATACCTCCAGATTCACTAATGTATTTAAATCAATATTCATGATTTGCCCTCCACAGTTGCCTTCATCAAAGCCGCTGACTCACACACTAGTAACTTTGGCGTTACCATATCAATGCCCCTCTCCATGCCACCTTGCCTTTCCACTCCGCATCATCTCATTTGCTGCCAGCTTGACATCCAAAAGAATGGACAACGAAGCTGTAAAGACCCTCCTGCCCATCAGGCTGCCACAATTCTCCTCTGTGTATGCCCTTGTTCAGTTTCGGTGGGTGGAACTCCAGTTTTGCCTCTGCAAGACCGCATTCAAGACCAGAAAGGCAGACCACCTCTTTGGGGACATAACCAAAGATGCTTTCCTCAAAATCTTGGACTGGTTGGAGGGTCAAAGGGACCAAATCCCCTACAGTAAACTGCTATCATATCTTCTTCAAAAGTTTACACCCTCTGCAGCCAACATGGATGCTGAATCCTCACCCTCAGCACACAGCCTCTGGGATACAAGTACCCCAGTGCTGCCTGGAACAAAGTCCGGCCCTAGTCCGCCTTCCCTTCAGACAATAGCAGCAAAGCCTTCTTGATCGACATGCTAAAGAAACTGGCTACTGCACCTTCTGATGCAACTTAGAGCCACCTTTCCAGATGCCAACGAAATGGAGATCGATGCCCTCGTCTCAAAGGCCAACGCCCTGCTAGATGCATTTACGGGCTCCTGCTGAACCCAACCACTGTGCACTGCGGCACCCAAACCTTCCACCAACCTGGAAAACAAACATAGAGAGGACGTTGTGGCTGTCACCAATGAGCTATCAAAGGAAACCCCACATTGCTATTGGACCCAGAAGCAAAACCATCTCACAGGGTAGTATTGCTACTATGAAGCCCATTTCATCAACAACACCAGACATTGTCATCAACCTTGCATCTACCCAAAAATGATACACCAAGAGGACACCAGTAACTACAACGGCCTCCACCCTCTTTCTCTCATCCTCCAACCACAAGTACCTATTCACGATTATTGACAGAGCCACACTCCACATTACCGTCTACAACCCATAGGTAAACTGAATGATGGAACACTCACATTGCACTCTCAAAGCCACCTTAATGGCCAGATCCACCTCTGTCTGCAAACTACACCTCGTGATAGCTTCAACATATCTCCTGTTGAGACCTTGTGTGGAAAATGCTCACTGTTCCTGCTGATTTCTTCACTCCCTGGGATGAAGCTAACCCACCAGCCAAAGTTCGAGCCAGTTAGGTAAATTTCTACTCAGTTGCCAAACTTTAACCCTGAGACACCACACCTATTTCCCACATGTTCTCACCACAGCAGCCCACGTTTTCCATCGCTTAGACAATCACCATCCCATCTCACCCTCTTCCAGACTCGTCATTCATAAGCCATTAGATATGCCCAAGATTTGTGTACTTTGTATAATTTTCTTTTCTGTGGTTTATATTTCATAAGTCTATTTGTACCAATGTATGTACATTTCTTTAATTTTCTCCTCAAAGGGGAAGTTTTCTGTACAATCAACTTTTTTTTTCAATCATGAAACGGCATCGAATATTGGGATTCTGCTCAGGAATACTCTCAGCATAACTCGAAAGCTTTCCGGTGAACTATCTTTCAGTTTACACCAGTTAGGTATAAATGGATGTATTTGACCAATAAAGCAGTGTTCATGATATGACTACTGTCGTATTTTTCGTCCACACTGCTTTCTCTCACAATATCTAACTGGCGCAAACTGAAAGGTAGTACTCCCAGATGCCGTTCCATCTATGATGAGAACATTCCTGAACAGAGCTACTATTTCGTAATCTTTTGGTGATCGAAAGAAATGGTGATGGTACATCATCATATTCTGTTCATCTTCACCACACATGCTGTAGCAGGTGAATTACCGAAAGAATTTTACTTCTCCTTTCAAATCTCATATTTTAAACTAAAAATGCATTGATATTTATTTCCAAAGTCAAATTATAAAAGAGACAATTATTTCAATTAAAACGAAATAAAAATATCACTTGTAGTTGCCTTTCTCCCCGACATGTGAAAATGGAATTCCGCTGCACTCAATACATAGTGAAGGATATGTGATATCAAAAGAGAAAATATACAAGCACACACACGCACACACACGCACACACACGTACACACACACACACACACACACATACACGTACAAGCACGCACACACACATATACACATATGCGAGCATTAGAACAGACGCAATCAATATCTCTCGGATTTTTCCTTGTGTTTTTGAGTGAAAAAGGATAAATAAATAAAATTCCACCAAATTTGCCTTAAAAGAGAGTCTGTAGTTTATTGTGAGTCCAAAAAAAAAAATTACTTAGTAAAAGGAACAGTCCTAAAATCTTAATGGAAATTCTTCGCAAAATGCTTGGAGAGGGGAAAAGAAGACACACCCGGCAGGAAGCATTAGAAGATTTGCGAATTACCTATTTTTTGTGTAAATCAGGGGGGGGAGCTATCATAGCTTTCATTAACCTGATCCTCAGGTTTCATATCTTGTTAAAACAATAATCCTTCCCACAAACCTTATTAGTCAAATCATTATACAAAATAAATTAATAAATAAATAAACGAGAAAAAAAATTCTAAATTTGTTGAGCTAAGGTGCTAAGTAGCACTTTTTTTTCTCCTTTATTATATTTTTTTTTAAATTTAGTTGGATATTTTTATACTCACTTGTGGCAAATTCTGATCCTGTGATATTATATCTTGGTTACTAACTGACTAATCTCATTCGTCTAAAATGATTGGTATAGCAGTTAAGAAGAAAATATAACAGGCACAGGTGTTCAAGGCATCAAGTGTTATTCCCTCAGTTGCATATTTGAGCTTTTCTTCATGTGGGATTTTTTCTTTTATTACCAAAGTCAAATTTTAAGGTAGGATATGTGTTACCAGAAATATGTTTTACTGAAGAGATTAACTAAGTAACTAAAGTATTACTCATATAAATATATAGCAATTCTTTGTGAGGTTAGATAAAAACTTTATTTTTTTTCTGTATTCGGTGAGACCCAAAATTCCAAGATGAAACCATCTTTGTCTCTAACCCCCCTCATCCAATGGTTGGGGGAGGGGTGATATAGGATCCCCATGGGTTGAAGGAGGGGAATTAGCTCTTAGGAGCTGAAGAAAATGTCATGGAAGTTGAGACTCTTTTAACAAACATGGATGATAAAATTCGGAATATGGATAGAAAAATAAAACAGAATGAAAAACTTAGAGAGATAATAAGAAATTTAGAGGAATCTAGCAAAGCAAAAGGAGAAGAGAGAAGAGAACTAGAAAAACTAATAAAAAAGCTGGAAGGAATAAAGAATGGACAAGAAATTAGAATTTCTAAACAAGATAACAACAAACATTTGAGTGACAACCTCAATGAATTAAATGTTAGTTCACTACTCTTTTCAGTGAAAGAAGGCACTAAACAGTATAAAAAATGAGTTTCAGGGATGAATGCAGAACATGGGGCATTGCTAGATTCCTTGCAGATACAGTAAAGCAAGATATGGCAGTAAAAGAGGCAGTGAGGGAGGTGATACTGGAAAATTCAGATATGGTTGACTGCAAAGAAACAGTAATAGAAAAAATGACAGATGCTGTGATTAAAAAGGCTAATCCACTAATCAAACAGGCACTTGAAGAAAAGTCAGTGGTAATCTCAGGCATATGTGAATCCCAGGAGTCAACATGGCCGGGGAGACTTAAACATAATAAGGCTAGGGTTTTAGGCCTGATAAGAAAGCTTAGAATAGTATGTGGTCCAGAGAATATTGTAAGGATTCCCCGAATTGGTAAATATTCTAGGGAAGGAAAGGCAAATATAATGGAAATAACCATTGAGAGAGGGGACACATAGAAAAGTATGAATAAGGGCAAAAAACCTAAAAGATCTTCAAGAATTCAAAACAGAGATGGAGAGGCAAGAAGCTAAAAGGTGAAATGAGGGAAGAAATTAAAAAGAAAAAAAAATGTTTAGAGTTCTTCCAGCCAAAGAGGAGATAAAGAAGATAAGGCTAGAAGATTAGGGGATGCAGCATCATTAGGATTACTATTCACAAATTCTGAAAGGGTAGCTGGGAAGGCATTAGAAGTATATAATAGGCTTCACAACACTAAGGCGGATATAGCAGTGGTCGCAAAGACTAAGTTAGTGAGGAGATAAACAATGTCACAGTTTATCCTAAGGGCTTCAGAATATCAAGGGTTGAAATGGAACCAACAAGGGCTAGGGGTAGGGATTAGCCATCACTGCTCGATCTAGTATTCACAGACAATGTGTTGAATATTGAAAAAAAAAATTGAGTGTGAAGTACCAACTGGAGAAACTGACCACTGTGTGCTGTTAATGCAGTATATAATCAAATATATTTTGCCTAAAAGAAGAGGCACTGAGAGGGACACTAGGAGGCACTCTCCTAAAGGAGATTACAACAAAATTAACGTACTTTTTGCAGTTATTGACTGGAGAATCTTATTTAACACCAAATCTGTTTAAAAAATTTTCGAAGCATCTTGTGAGGGCTATGGGAAGATAGTCACTTGTTGCATGCCTTCCACCAAACTAGGAGTTATTCATGCCAAAGAGAAATGGTCCAATAATGAGTGTAAAAGAGCTAAGGAGTGAAGAGTCAAATGCTGGAAAAGGCATAGGAGCAGAAAAAAACATAAATGAATGGCAGACTTACAAATGAGCAAGTAATTATTACCAAAGTAAAAGAAGAGATGCAGCGAGAGATTATGAAAGGGATACCACCAAGATGGCTAAAGAAAATGCCAAGCTTTTCCACAACTTTATCAGAGGAAAACTGAGGGTCAAATAACAGGTTTCAAGGTTAAAGAGAGGAAGTAACACTGAGATTGATTAATAGATCTGCAAAGAATTGAACAAGAAGTTTCAGTTAGTATTCAGAGCAGAAAATACCCCACCCCCTCAAATCGTAGAGATAGGAGATCATGGGCAGGTTTTAGAGAACATCATCTTTTCAGCTTATGAAGTTATATTCCCATTAAGCTATTGGACTTGATTATATATCCCCTTATGTACTTCAAAAATCCGCTAAGGCAATGGTGGAACTAAGTATCATTTTTGAAAAGTCGCTGGAATATGGGAAGATTCCAAAATGCTGGAAACAAGCAAACGTGGTACCTATCTTCATAGGGGGAAGATGGGATACATCTCTAAACAATAGGGCTGTTTCCTTGGCCAGCATAGTTTGTAAAGTTATAGTGGCACTTCTAAGAAAACACATCTCTCTCCACTTGGAATCCGTCAACTTTTTGTCATTGAGCCAACATGGCTTCAGAGAAGGTAGATCAACAGTAACAAACTTATTAGAATTTTATTTTGAGGTAAGCCAGATCTTACAAGAAGAAGAAGGCTGGGCAGATTGACTAATATTCAGCCTGAAGGATTTCAGCACTAAGTCGTTTCATTGTTCCCTCATAACAAACCTCAGTTCACCATATATATATATATATATATATATATATATATATATATATATATATATATATATATATATATATATATATATATATATATATATATATATATATATATATATATATATATATATATATATATATATATATATATATATTATATATATATATATATATATATATATATATATATATATATATATATATATATATATATATATATATATATATATATATATATATATATATATACAGTATATATATATATATATATATATATATATATATATATATATATATATATATATATATATATATATATATATATATATATATATATATATATATATATATATATATATATATATATATATAATATATATATATATATATATATATATATATATATATATATATATATATATAGTATATATATATATATATATATATATATATATATATATATATATATATATATATATATATATATATATATATATATATATAATATCAGTATATATATATATATATATATATATATATATATATATATATATATATATATATGTATGTGTGTGTGTGTTTGTGTGTGCGTGTGTGAGAGAGAGAGAGAGAGAGAGAGAGAGAGAGAGAGAGAGAGAGAGAGAGAGAGAGAGAGAGAGAGAGAGAGAGAGAGAGGCGAATGTTACAGAGAGATATAGAAAGTCTGGTGAATACAAGGAATTGGGGGACCATGATGAAACTTGAGCAGAAACGTGAAGGAGGATTATGGAAAAAGAAATAAAAAGATATATTAAAAGGTATTACTGGGAACAGGAAGCAAAATGTATGTAACTGGTCATCTCTTTGTCTTCTCCTCCTGATAGCCATATTATCTTCGAAACTATCGAAATTTATCCTCTAAATTCTATTAACTTATTAGGAATCCAGATAGCCTGTAACTTGTCTTAGAGGAATCAATCACATTATTAAAATTTCTAAATCTACATAAAAAAAATTGGGTATTCTATTTAGTTTTCGTCATTAATTTTCCTTTTTGCAGTTACCTTAAATCTATAAAGATCTTATCTGTCCTGTTTAGAATACTGCTCGCGCATTTGAGATACTTCTTCGTATACGTACCTCCTTGATAGGGTTGAATCTAAGGTGGTCAGACTCATTAATGACCCTTCTCTTTCTTTTAATCTGGATTCACTTTCTCTTCGCCGTAAGGTATCATCCCTTTCTCTTTTCTATCACTACTACATCCATCGCTGCTCTGATGAGTTGGCAAGTTGCATCCCTCCTCCACTGCCGAGGCCACGTAACACTCGCCAAGCGATCTCAGCTCACAGGTACTGTGTGCAGATTTGTAACTTGCAAATTGGCCGGTGCAGCTGCTGCTTCTTCCCATCTACTCCAGATTCTGGAGCTCTTCCTCCTTTTGCATTCCTAATTCTTATAACCTATCTTCCTTCAAAAAGCGGTTCTACCATTATTTCAGGGCCTAATCTTGCAATAGCTCTAGGCTAGGCCCTCAATGCCTCGACTACTCTTTCTGCCAGTCCTTTTCCTTTTGTGTATCATTACCTTATCTCTGCCTTGTCTTAACCTTTTATTCTATGTTCGTCTTATTGATTTCTTTGTGTCCAGGCCTTTATTAATGAGGGCAATATTCTTGCCGGTCCCGGCGTCACACCCATAAAGAAAAATTAAAAAAAAGAAATAAGAAAAATCCATCAAAAGAAAAAACGAGATAGGTATAGCTAAGGGAGAATGAGAAGCAGACAATAAGGAAAAAAAATGAAAAAAAAGAAAAATGAAAAATAGAATTGCTTGTTTTAGCATGCATTCATAACTGGAAATATGATAAGAAATCGATAAATAATGAAGAAAATAAAAATATATAGATATTGCAATAAATAAAATAATAATAAATAAAAGAATAAATAGATAAATGCATATAGAAATAAACCATAAATAGAGAGGAAAAATAGGTTCACTCTACATCGAACAATAATTAAAAAAGCAGATTCTGAATTAAAAGCTTCAAAAATGCATTTTGCAGCTTATTGCCTTTCCGAAAAAAGGACTAATATGTTGCATCCTAAAATGACATAATCCCGAAAACAAAATTGTACTGAATTAAATTTGTTTCAATTTGTTTGCCATTAAATATGCAGAGAAATCAAGATCAAAGTTCATATGATCATAAGCATGTTTATTGACTGTGCGATGTTTCGATAAATATATTTTGTATGTCGTTATATGATAATATATATATATATATATATATATATATATATATATATATATATATATATATATATATATATATATATATATATATATATATATATATATATATATATATATATATATATATATATATATATATATATATATATATATATATATAAATATATATATATATATATATATATATATATATATATATATATATGTGTGTGTGTGTGTGTGTGTGTGTGTGTGTGTGTGTGTGTGTGTGTGTGTGTGTGTGTAAAATTATCTAATTGTAATTACCTAATTGTGTTTACAGGAAAGAGCCCAAAGCTCGTATCTTCCCGTCTCCTCATCGGTTCCATTTTATACTTAGTGATACTTATCATACCTGTCCTTAAAACTATGGATTGAGATAGCATTAACTACCTCCTCGCTTAGCGAATTCCAATTATCAACTACTCTTACACTGAAAAAGTATTTCCTTACATCCTGCAAAGAAGTTTTCTTACGAAGCTTCAAACTATGACCTCTAATTCTAGAGCCAGCCATATAAAAAAATCGATCCCTATCCACTCTATCTTAACCATGAAGGAATTGAAAAACTGTCACCATATCCCCCTCAATCTTCTAGTTTCGAGTGATGGTAAGTCTAATTCCCTCAGCCTCTCATCATAAATG